>JACEGR010001534.1:0-52500 GCA_014170235.1 Listronotus bonariensis
TCGCTTTAAATGTTAATTTTAAATTATTTTAACCTAATAGAGCTTAATACCCTAGTTATCTTAGTCAAATTAAGGGGTCAATCTCGGAATCCCACGGAATTAGCTAAATATCTGTACGTGCCTTTATTTTGGTACAAAAAATACTTTCCAAAAATCTTTTATGATATCGTGCAAGGAAATCAAAATATGACAGATCAAATGTCATAAATAGTTATTTACATTACAAGATGCGAGAAGTTTACTTTTTGGTGTAAGGTGGTTTTAAATGGCCGAGGCGAAGCCGAGGCTATTTAAAACCTTCGAACACTTGAAAGGCCTTTCGCATCGTGTAATGTATTATATTTTTCTGCTACTGTTCTATGTATCGCATAATTTAATAATCATTAACATCATGTTTTAATAGAAATATCAGAGATTTTGAAATTTTACCTGTTAAAAATTAATCCATAGCAACACATTTATTAAGTTGACATTTGTCTGTCATCAGCACTTGTCAGTTATTGAATTATTGTTAATTGAGTATAAATCCATTCCCATTTTAAAATGTTAAATGAATATGAAAATGGCATCCAAAAGGCAGCTGACCTTGCGTGTGCCTCACTTCTGCCAGACAAATCTAAAGGAGTACCATCAAACATAAGGCGCTGAAAATATTACTTTCGTAGCTAGCAACGCTTAGCAACCAGGTAACACGAAGGTTCTCTTTCGTTATCATTCGCGTTGCTAGGATCACAAAGTTTTCTTATTTATACAGTAGTAGAAAAAAATTTTCTATACTTTAAATTACATTTATATTTATTATAAAAGTTGCAAAACACAAAATTCTTTACAAATTTGATTGTAAGCATTTTTGTCAGATCAACGGATCCGATAATAGAGGGCGCAGAGTGTAAAGCACTTTACTATACGTACACACCTTAGCACGCAATGTATCGTGATTTTTAGTCTAATATATCATCTTTTTACTTAAGTATTTGCTAAAGCTTTTTTTCATTTTAATTTTTTTTCGTTTTTTGCGTAGTTTTAAAGAAAAACAATAAAATACTCTTTATTGCATATCTTTGGACTACCTAAGAAATATAGGACACATTTTTAGAAACGGCTTTATTTTTTTAAGCAAAATCATCGATCTTTTGCTTAAAAGCGTATTGCCCTAAACTCCTTCGAAGTCGGACTCTTTCACCAAAATATGAAAAATAAACTCTACCAGTTTTTAAAAGACAATACACTTGAGAAAGCTAAAATTATCTGAATATTTTGATGCACGTGTGTAATTTTAGGAGAAAATTACTCGAAAAAAGTAAAGCCATCAAATAAAGGAATAATAATTTCAGTTTTATTAATAGCTTCTTTAATTGACTCTATAGATTAAGTGCCAAAACGAGACATTTTTATACAAAAATGTTATCAAAATTTATAGAAATTCCAAACTGACATATTAAAGAAACCAAGATGTTGTTAGAATATGGTTGTCAAATTCAACAAATTTTTGATTTCTATGCAATTATCGGGGGTAATTACACAAGTGCATTAAAATTCTCGATAATTTTGATTGAAAGCGTATTGCCTTAAAACTACTAGAGTTCATTTTCATATTTTGGCGACAGAGTCCGACTCCAGCCAAAATGTGAAAATAAACAGAGTAGTTTCTAAAAGGCAATACACTTAAAAGCTAAATTATCTAATTATTTTGATGCACGAGTGTAATTTAGGAAAAAATTACTCGAAGAAAGTTAAACTATTAAATAAAGGAATAATAATTTTCTAAACAATTTATTTAACAATACAACAAAACCCAACTACTGAAAAAAAACAAATTATTATTAAAGACACAAAGACATTTTAATAAAAAAGTTTTGGTAAAATTTATGAAATGACAAGCTGTCATATTAAATAAACAAGGCTGTTGTTAGGATGTGGTGTCAAAATCAACAATTAAAAACATGACGGTGCAATTTTCAATTTCTACTATGTAATTATCGCTGTAATCAAGCGATAATTGTCGAGTAAATAACTGGGTGAGTGTATTTTCGCTAATCCTTCGTTATTAATTTTGTAAACGCAATAGTAAATACTTATGTTTAAACTACCAACAAAATTTTAGCACTAGTTCAATTTTAAAGGTATGAAGACACTCAGTACACAAAATTAACTATTTGAATAAGTTACGACCATTCGTAATCATTGCTAACATAACATAAACTAGTCAAAATCACTTAAAAACAAATTACGCTGATTTTCATTTAATTTTAAACAAAATAAGTTGTTTAAACTACCATGGAAAATAGAATATCTGTTTTAATTTTGACCACCCTTAAATATCGCTGATAATGTGCCAAAAAAGTTAAATTAACGTGTCAAAATCAGTTATTATCGCTAATACTTTCTTTTTAATTTAAAACAAACTAGTAAATTAATAATTGATAGTGAGCTATAACTATAAAAAAAAGCTATAAACTATAAAAAAGAGTAAAGGGCGATTCTTAAAATTGGTCAACTTTTATTACGTCTTATTGCTTTAAAATTAATGAGATATAGAAACAAACTTAAGAAAGTAAAGGTTTTTACCTAAACTACCTTTGAAAAAATTCTAAACCTACATAATGTAAATAAGTATTCATATTTTTTTCTCACACCAATGTACTGTAAAGCAAAAATTAGATTAGTTATAATCTGGTATACAGAGTAATTCAAAATCGATCGAAAACTTAAGGGGTGTTCTGTACTTGACAAAATAAGGGTAGAGCTTCATATAATTTTTTTCAAAATGTCATTTGTTTTCGAGTTACAAGCCGTCAAAGTTCAATTTTTATTTTGGTTTTTCGCCATATTGCATTTATTTTTAACCAGTCCAGTTGATATTTGGCACACAAATCAGCTTTGCAGATACTTAAATTTTAAGACAAAAGTACTTTTTTAAATACAGCCAGACGGCACTTTAACTAAAACTTAAAATTTATTTACATCATAACTTTTTTATTTTAACAGATACTCGTGGAGCTGGGGGCACCATTTTATAGACAATCAAAAACTTAAAATAACGGTACATTTTATTAAAGTCGATAAACCTCACCGTTTAGGCATCAATAGACATCAAAGTTTTCATCAATTTCAATCAAATTATCTACATACATACAGGTTGTCCGGTAACTTAGCCGAAAAACTTAACGATTCTACAACAAAAAATAAGAAAAACTTTATATAAACATATGTCCTAAACGTCTTGGTTTTGAACTACGGGGTGTTAAAAATTAAAAAAAAAAAACACCATAGTTCAAAAACGAAGACGTTTAGGACATATGTCTTATATCTTATATAGTTTTTTTCTTATCTTCTATTGTAGAATCGCCTCTTAAAGTTTGTTGATTGAGGTTACTGGACACCCTGTGCTATATGGGTAATATTGGATTGAAAGTGATATAAGGCTTTGATGTTAATTGGTGCCTAAACTGGTGAGGTTTATCGACTTTTAATATAAAAGTAATTTTTTTTAGTTTTTATTGTCTATAAAATGGCGCCCCAGCTTTGTGATATCTGTCGAAATAAAAAGTTATCATGTAAATAAATTTTAGTTTTAAGTAAGGTCCTCTGGCGGTATTTGAAAAAAGTACTTTGTCTTAAAATTTTAGAATCTGCAAAGCTCAGTTTGTGTGATAAATATCAACTGGATTGGTAAAAAAGAAAATGCATATGGCGAAAAACCAAAATAAAAATTAAACTTAACAGCTTGTAACTCAAAACACATTGAAAAAAATTTATATAAAAGCTCTATCCTTATTTTGTCAAGTAGAAATACCACCTCTTAAGTTTCGTGATCGTTTTTCTAATCACCCTTTATATATGTATAAGTGTTTTTTTTTCAATAGATATTATTTCTATATTCTTTTGAGTATACCAAATAGTTGTTGATGTAAAATAAGAACTGTAAAATTTACTATGGCTGAAGGACTCTCGGTTGAGGGCCATTTGAGCAACTAATAAAAAACTTTTAGTAGTAGTAGTAAAATAAAGGTTTTTAACTTTCAGTGGTGTTTTTAAAATAAATAAAAATATTTTAATTTTTGTGACATTATATATGAGCATTTTTTTAAATGGAACACCCCTATATTAACAAGTTTTTATATTCGCCCTTTTATTATAATACTTTTTGTTACTATTGACCTATACCTATCTCTATCGGTTTTCGAGATAAAAAATAATTTGTGTTAAATATGGTCCAAAACATGACCCTAATTAAACTTAAGTAAATTAGTGCTCTCAATTCATGAAAAGTTGATGTTTTTGTGGTAGCTTAGACAGACACGATGTATTTAATTTACACCGAGAAATCAACTTCATATCATACAGGGCGTGCTAAAATTACTATTATTTCTGTTATTCTTAAAAGGGGTCAAAAGATCATTTTTTCAAATAAAACCCCCTGTATATTACTCAAAAAAATTTAAGATAAAGAAGAACGCTTTAAGATGACATATCATGTCCCTATACCTAAATCATCAAGTTTTCTTAATAAGCCGCTTTTTTGTGAAAAAATATTTTTTAAGAATTTAATTTTAAGTAACCATGGAAATATCAAGCTTATGAGACTTTGGTGACTTTTATAAGTAACTTATAAACAGTTATTGACAGTCTTTTAAATAATCGTCAAAATGAAACGTGATAAAAAAAATGGGGTTTCAAGGAAAATTTGAACTAAATGTTTTCTCTATTTTTAAAAAGAATAAAATTAGCTTTTTTATATATGATGACACACTCAATGCTCAGAGATATCTCAAAATACTAAGGAAGACTGTTACCGTTTTTGTCGATAATTTGTCTTTAGAGGAATATAGGAATTCGTGGTTTCAACTGGACGGATTGCCAGCTCATTGTACCCAGGACGTTTCCAGGGAACTTTACGAAATGTTTGACGATCGTTGGTTTAGGCGCTTGGGGCCATGGGATTGGCCACCGAGATCACCCTATTTCACGCAGCTTGACTTTTTTTTTTGGGTGTTTTAAAAGAAAGGATGTACATTACTCCAGTGCCTACTAAAGAAGAACTGCGACGGCGAATAGTGCGGTGTATTGAAGATCTGAATCTCCATCAAATTGAAAAAGCAACCACGAGTCGTGTACAACTAACCAGAACTAACCAGAACATTTTAAAATGTTTAGAATGTAATGGACATTTTTAGCATTTATTTTAAAAATTTGTTATTTTGTTTACAATTTTGTTATTTTAACTCGTCCTAATTATGTTATTTTCTGTACTTTCACATGTTAATTTAATTATTTTGTAGTCGTACAAACTTCCTCTCGTTCATTGATCTTAATTTAGGATACATTTGGTTTAATTTTTTGCGACTTCTGGCAATGATTTGATCACACTGTCCGTGTAAAATAAATAATTTCATAAAATTCAAAGTCACCAAACTGTCATAAGCTTGATATTTCCATGGTTACTTAACATTAAATTCTTTAAAAAATATTTTTTTACAAAAAAGCGGATTTATTAAGAAAACTTGATGATTTAGGTATAGGGACATGATATGTCATCTTAAAGCGTTCTTCTTCATCTTTAATTTTATTAAGTAATAAACAGGGGGTTTCATTTGAAAAAATTATCTTTTGACTCCTTTTAAGAATAACGGAAATAATAGTAATTTTAGCACGCCCTGTATGATATGGAGTCGATTTGCCGGTGTAAATTAAATACATCGTGTCTGTCTAAACTACCACCAAAACATCAACCTTTCATGAATTGAAAGCACTAATTTACTTAAGTTTAATTAGGGCCATGTTTTGCACCATATTTAACACAAATTATTTTTTATCTCAAAAACCGATAGGGATAGGTATGGGGCAATATTAACAAAAAGTTTTATAATAAAAGGGCGAATATAAAAACTTGTTAATATAGGGGGTGTTCTATTTAAAAAAATAAAGTTTCTAGGACTTTTTGATAGAAGCGGCAACGTCGCAATGCTGAAAATATTTTAGATCGATAGAACAGGTAAGAAAATGTAAGATGCCAAATTTTCAGAAAAATTTTGCGTTCCGTTTTCCATAAACGTCTAATCTACCATCGACCGTGAATCACCCTGTATATTGTTCTAAACAGTGATATTAACAAAACTGGGAAAAAAATATTTGTCCAAAGATTGAATAAATATTCATCTATTCTTTTTAATGGTATGCATATAGAAAACCCAATTTAACAAGAATGCCAAACCATATAAACTTTTATGATAATTTAGATATTTTTAAAAATTTGGGAGACGCACCCTTTGTACCTAAAGATATTTTTGGCACACAAAAATATTTTTTACCAGTGTCGTCAGTGAGGGTAGGTATTTAAAAAAAAATGTTACGCCACTGCATTTTTCTAAAATAAAAATCTATTATTAAATCCTTGTTTAATTTATAACAAATTTGATCTCTTGTCTTTTTTGTTTGATGGTTTTCGCGTAAATAAATAGAAACAATTTTTGGACTCCTATAATCAAACTAGTGGCAATATAGATGTAAACATTCTCATTCTTTTTATCTAATTTAGAAAACCCCAAAGTAAATTATTTAAATTTTATTAGAAAAGTACCAGATATTTACATCAATATCGCCACTAGTTCGATTAGAAGCGAAGTTAAAAAATGCATCGTACAAAATGGAAAGTATTTAAGTATACTTTGTGATTAAATACCAGCGCAAAAAATATTAAGTTCTTAAGACAGTTGTTTAGTTGCTATTATGCATGAATTTATTTTTAGTGGTTGTAATTGTTTTGGGTAATCAATGTTTAAGTATTTTTGTTAAATTGGGTTTCTTATATACATATCCTTAAAAAAAATAAATAAATATTTATTTAATCCATCACTAACCATTTTTTCCTGGTAGTTTCGCTATCTAAAACAATGTAAAATATTAGGTGTTATATATTTTTGTAATTGCAAGAAATAATATTTTTTTTATTTAAAAAACGCAAGTTTAGGTTATATCCCAAATATTAATAAATATATATTTATTAAGGTACACTGTATGTGTATTTGAAGTTTGTTTTTATCTCCATAAATGTCCGAGTAATAAGACATAATAAAAAACGACAAATTATGAGAATTACCCTGTATCTTCTAGACCAATTAAGTTAGCGTAGATTTGGTATCACTTATAAATCAAACACTAAAAAAAAGAACAAAATACGTGTCTTAGTTTTTTTGTATCTCTTACCGTTTAGCCTATACCATTTAAGCCCAACAAAAAAATAATACCTTGTACACAATTTATTAGATTAAGTGCAAATAGAAACCATATGATTAAATTAAAACAACTCCCAAATTTCGCTCATAATACATAAAAAGGACTAAATTACCTCGTCAAAAACAAATTATTGCTTATACTTTCTCATTTAATTTGAAACAAAATAGAAGATAATCATGCATAAACTATTACCAAAATTATTATCGATATTTAAATTCTAAAGGGAACCAGACCCTTTACACATTTTTTAAAATAAAAGCAAATAGGCTATATGTTTATAATTGGTTAACGCTAAACATCAATGTAATATGTACTAAATTAACGTGTCGAAATTATTTAAAAGAGGAATTATCCCTTATACTTTCTAATTTAATTTGAAAGAAAATAGTTGCTAATCATGCATATAAACTATTACCAAAATTTTATTGATAATTAAATTTTGAAGAGATTTCGACACCATATACACAATTTGTCAGATAGAAGCAAATATACTATATATTTAAAATTGGACAACTTCTAAATATCGATGATAATATGCCAAAATAAGATACCGTTTTAGAATTAGTTAAAAAACGAATTATCGCGAATACTTTATCATTAAATTTGAGAGAAAAAAATGTATTATCATGCATATAAACTTTTACCAAAATTGTTATCGATATTTAAATTAAGAAGTGATCCAGGTACTCTGTACACAATTTGTCAGATAAAAGCAAATAGGTTATATGTTTAAATTTGAAAAACCCCAAATATCGCTTATATATTGTGCCAAAAAAATTTCTAAATTAACGTATCAAAATTATTCAAAAGACGAATTATCGATAGTACTTTCTTATTCAATTTAAAAGAACATAGTTTATAATCATGCATATAAACTACTACCAAAATTTTTATTGATATTTAAACTTTGAAGAGATTCAGACACCCTGTACACAATTTGTCAGATAAAAGCAAAAAGGCTATATGTTTAAAATAAAACAGCCCATAAATATGGATTATTATGTGCCAAAATAGGAAGTAAATTATTGTGTCCAAATTAGTTTAAAAATAACTAATAACGAATACTTTCTCATTAAATTTAAAAAAAAATGTTTTTAATCATGCATATAACTATTACCAAATTTAAATTGATATTTAAATTTTGAAGAGATTCAGACACCCTGTACACAATTTATCAGATAAAACAAAAAGGCTATATGTTTAAAATTGAACAACCCCCAAATATCGATGATAATGTGCCAAAATAAGGAGTAAATTATCGTGTCAAAATTAGTTAAAAATAATTAATCGCGAATACTTTCTTATTAAATTTAAAAAATATATTTTTAATCATGCATATAAACTATTACCATAATTTGTATTGATATTTAAATTTTAAAGAGATTCAGACACCCTGTACACAATTTGTCAGATAAAAGCAAAAAGGCTATATGTTTGAAATTGAACGACCCTCAAATATCGAAGATAATGTGCCAAAATAAGAAGTAAATTATCGTGTCAAAATTAGTTAAACAATAATTTATCGCGAATACTTTATAGTTTAATTTAAAAGAAAATAGTTCATAATCGTGCATGTAAACTAGTACCAAAATTGATATTAATATTTAAATTTTAAAATGATCCAGATACCCTGTACACAATTTATCAGATAAAAGCAAATAGACTATACAGTGTTTCCCAGGATATTTCCCAGGATAGGTTTTACAAGAGGACAAATGGATCAAAAACTTTTATCTTTAAAATGAATTTTGGAAAAACTGGTCGCATAGTCCAAAACTAATAAATACGAAATTTTACTTTAATTGTTATTAAACAGGGCGAGTTATAACTAAAAATATAAAAAATGCCCTGAAACTAATTATTTTAATTTTTAAAAATAAAACAAAATCTTTTAGGTAAAGTTTGTAAAAAATAAAAATTTGTTATAAAATTTAAAGTTAAAGCATGAGAGTAAAAAAAATGTAATTGTCAATTTTTCGATGCCAAGTATTTCAAAAACTGTTAATGCATAACGTAAAAAATTTACAAAAATATTTTTTTACTTTAATGTTTTAACTTTAAATTTTGACATAAAATTTAATTTTTTACAACATTTACTTATAAAAATTTTGTCTTGTTTTTAAAAATAAAGGTACTGTACACCTTGTCATTTTTCATATTTTAAGTTATAACTCGCCCTGTGATTACCAATCGAAGTAAAATTTTGTATTTAACAGTTTTGGACCTTGCGACCAGTTTTCCCAAAAGGATATTTGAAAATTCCAAAATTGTTGGTTCATTTGTCTTCTTGTAACAACTATCCTGGAAACATTGTATATATTTGAAATTAAACAACCCCTAAATATCGATGAAAAAGTGCCAAAATAAGAAGTAAATTATCCTGTTAAAATTGGTTAAAAAACAAATTATCGCGAATACTTTATCATTTAATAATAAAAAGTTTATAGTCATGCATATATAAACTATTAACAATATTTAAATTTTAACAACATCCAGACACCCTGTACACAACTTGTCAGATAAAAGCAAGTAGGCTTTATGTTTAAAATTGGACAGCCTCTAAATATCGACGATAATGTGCCAAAATAAGTAGTAAATTAACGTGTCAAAATCAGTTAAAAACGAATTATCGTTAATACTTCGTCATTTTTATCCAGTTTCTTTTAACCCGAATTTCGCTTTCGTGTAAGCAGCGGAAACTTAATAGAAATCGAGGATTTTCAATTTCTTAATAAAATGACGTATTTTATTGATTTCGTAATAAAAAGTTTATTGCCCATCCTTTTTAGTCATTAACTCAATTTGGATGTTTGGCACGTAAATCTGTCCAATATTTGGATTTAATGAATTGAATCTTTATTTTTAGAAATGCATAAGTGTTTCGTTTAGAAACTATTAAAACAGGAAAAAAATACGCTGGTATACAAAACTTTACTTTTTTGTCTGTGACATGAATAAAAAATAGTGAATCGTGTGTCAAATGTAACTAGAGAGAACAAACTAATTTTAGATTTTTTTCCATCACCTATGGTTTTCTTGCTACGGAGTAGTATTATTATTTTTCGGTAACAAAATATACCAGAAGATTTATTATTAAATTATTAATTTTTAACATGCTCTATATGTTTTTAAGAATGTTTTACGGCGATAGTTTATATATGAGTTATTCCTTACTAATATCCAGCAGTAATTATCAAGCATATTTGGGCTCCATTTACCCTGGTACTACTTTTACTATGTCAGAAATGTCTTAATGAAAACGTTCCCTATGTTCATCACCTATTGCACCCATATTATCTGGGAAGAATCAAGATGATAATAAAATACATTTTTAAAGATATGTTACATGCCATTTCATTCAGAAGTTCACTGACAATTTCTTTGTAATTTTCCGCTTTGATATTTCCAAGCAAATTTCTAATAACTGCTTTGAAAGCTGTCCAAGCTCTTAATTCGGATGTTTGGATTGTTGGCAAATTTATTAATTTATTTTATCATTTCTTATATTTGTAACCATATAAACATGTCTTCTTTAATCTTAGCTTTACTTAGTCTTGGAATTTTTTTTATGTACAAAAACCCCTTTAATGTCTATATTCATTGATTTAAAAAAAATTAATTAATGCCAGTTTATTATGTAATGGTGGAAAAAATATTTTTAGGGTGAATCAGTGATTCGCTGGTAACGATTTTTACTGGTAGAATAGGTGATTGACGTTATGGCCAATTTTTCTGTATATAGTGACGATCTCGTGCACGGCTGTCCAATTCACAGATGAAACAGCAATATTTTGTATACACCAGGTGCATTTCAGATGAGACAGAGGAAGTTTATCACTAAACTGAATGGGGCGTGAAGCTGTTGTAACTAAGATATTGGTCAGTATGTTTAGACTTTGGCCCAGTATCTACTATATTAGTAAGAGAAAAGATAGCAATCTGTGATATGATCATTCGGTTCTCTCCAAATCATCGGTATTCCTACTTTAATACCGAAGTAATGTTTGTAAGCTTTACAGACAAGTGGAGTAATAGTCCTTTTCTGTGATTTAAAAGTTAGTTTACCGCATATATTACAAAAACTATTACCACTATTGACGCACTGTTTTGGCATTGTTTTTAAATTATTACAAGCAAAACGTAAAATCAATTCATTTACTAAAACTCTGGCAAATTGCTACTTACAATAGAAAATGCCACAAAATCTTTGTAATAAAATTAAACATTTTAAATAAAAATTTACTTTTTGCATTGAACAGTTTTCTATGAAATCAACGTTCCATACTTTTTGTTATTGTCACCGAGAGATCTTGGTCCGAATCAAGGCATACTAGGGGCAAATAAAAGTAAAATACAATACTGCACATAGAAAAATCTAAATTTCCTTGGTATCGAAAATCTATGGGTAATTTAAAAATTCTATTAAAAATTTTGTATTTAGCTCATCAAGATACATTAGAAACACCTAAAATGTTTTATGTCACAAAGTTTGCGTTTATCAGTGAATTATTCATAAATAGTCTGTATGTACAGGCTTTTTTCAAATAGAGTTTATAAACGATAAACCAAAAAATAAAAACGCTTTTTTTTTCTCATTAGAAAATAAACCAATCAGAAACCACAATTTTTTGAATAAATTTTGTTAAGATAAGTGTTTAAACTACATGTGCTGTTTAATCGAGAATAAATTTCTGTCATTCAAACTAGTTGTCAAAATTAAAAGAAAATGTCAAACTTCATTATCAGTAAAATTCTGTGTTGTTGGCTTTAATATAAGTTTTTCAGGAAATATTCTAGCCGTATACCACTTGACCTACAAATTTAAATCGATTAAACTACCCAAATATTTTTTGTAAGATTAGCTTGATTTTTTGATTTCAAAATAAAAATGTGTTTTTATTAAATTATTGTACATTCAACTATTCTCCAAAAAAATCCTACTCAAAATATTGTTGGATACATTAATCAATTAAGTTTATAGCTCTGGTGATATAACATATGAATAATTTTTCGGAAAAACCATTCATAATAAAAAAAATAAAAGAAAAACTAAAAAAAAAACATTGAATTTGTATAGGAAAAGTCCCGCCCACTTAAACAAATCTGAATGTGTCAGTAACATAAAAGTATCTATTTAAAAAGGCAGCTTAAATCTATTATTTATTAAAGGGTACGCTTAATTTTTGGATAAGTTAACTTTTTTAGTAAAAATAGTTTGTGTTTTTAAGACCCTACAAATAATGCCACCCATCTAGGGTGGATAAGGTCTCCCACCAATGAAGATATTTTTTACTGTAAAATAAAACATTTTTAAATTAATTAATTAATGTAACTTGTTATCTAATAGTTATTAAAAGTCCTACACATTTCAGTTCTTAATAATAAAATAATAGGCATTAGGGTAAAACTGAACATAAAAAAATAAGTATTTGTAACCTAATTTATTAACTTTTACTTTTCCTTAACGTTTAAAAAGTACCTTCTTAAGTAGTGTAACAACTAGTGTCAAAATGCCGCTTTTGAGTTTCCGTTTGCAAAACCATATATGAATTTATAACCGCTATTTTTCGATTTAAAAATTTAGACGGCATGTTGACACTACTTGATACAAAATTTAGCAATGTAATTTTTAAACGTTAAGGAGAGGTAAAGGTAAAAACTGTAACAGTGGAAAAAAATACTTAAACTAAATTAAACACCCTGTATCTTAAAAATAAAGCAATTTTGAAAAAATATAATTATTAAGATTTTTTTCTTAAAAGAAAAGTTTACTATCGATTGTCTAAGTTTGTCACAAAAACCTGGTCCACCTATCTAAATTTTTCTACCCACGTGCAAAAAAGTTTACTTCTTCGCATGTATTTTAGCTCTGAAAGAGTCACTTTTCCGCACTTCATTACTATCAAGCCATATATTAGCAATGAGAGATTTTCATAAACTTTGTGTTTAAAAAAAATTCCTTTGCCAAACCACCTAAAGGGGTAAAAGAAACACATTCCGCAGACACCAATATTTCCACAACTGCTCAACGGAACTCCACAACGCGTCGTTCTGTGATTCCTTAGCCTATTTTAGGAAAAAAGTTCATATGAACATTTATGTTCTAAACGTTTTAACTTTTGTATTTTTAAAAAACCAAAAAATTTCGAAAACACTTATTTTAGTTAAAACTATTATACTGTATATAAACCCTATTTAAATAGGATTTTTTTATTTTTGTTACATAATTGCAAATTAAAAATTATAAAACCCACTTTTTAAAAGAAAAATATCCTGCAATGCTTCTTTATGATCTAAAAATATGTAATTAAGTTAATTTTATTTTTTCTCTTAAACTTAACAAGAAATAAAAAAAGTAAGAGACATAAAAGCAGTATTTTTGTTTGCTTAATCTGATAAACTTAGTGATAAATTATATCCTTAATGTCATTATTATGTTGTCAAATTTCAACAAAATTAAATAAAGAACAGTTTTTTTTTGAAAATTTAAGACTCTGTATCTCAAAAGTTAAGAGGTATATGTTTATATAAACTTTTCTTCCTAAAATAAGTTTAGGTATCATACCCCGTATTTTTAGCCAACAATTAAATTACACCCTGTATATTTTTTTCTGGACATTAAACATCTTATTTGCTATCGTCAAAGAAACTCTAGTCTTAAGGATACTTTGTAATAAATGAAAATATGTCACAGGCCTTTTCAGAGCTGACGTTATTCCGATAAGAACCGGACTTTTCTGGATAAACCACAAATCCGGTCGCTTTGTCATATGATATGTGACCCGAATTGGCAAAAAATATGTCGATATTTCTGTTTATAGAAACTATTTTTCTTTTCTTTATCTATTACGTAGAAAACTATTTTCAAGTCACTACCTTGCCATTTGTAAAATTTAAAAACTATTGTATAGGTACAGATTGGCTAAAATCAATCTAGGAATAGATTTTCTGTGTAAAGAAAAGGGATATTAATAAGAAATATGTAAGTTGAAAAGAAATAAAGCTCAACATTGCTTTATTCTCATGTATCTTCTTTACTTTTAATTTAGTTTATATGGAGAGGGTACGTCGGAGCGGCAATAAATGAAAGGTAGAAAATAAATTAAAGGTAAAAAATAAATAATATAAAAAATGAAGTTTTTAACTAGTCACTAGTCGTCACAAAAGACCTACAGCAGATCTTCTTTCCTTCGTTTCACATAACTGGAACAAGTCTCTTAAGTTAACCAGATCGTTGCTCTTGATATATCTAAACCTTTCGACCAGGTCTGGCATAACGCACTTCTCAATAAACTTCCCTCCCACGGTCCTTCAATTAATATTTGCTCTTGACTCTCCAGTTATCTTTCTAATCGACGTATATCAGATCATTGTTGATGGCCACTCTTCAAGCTTTCACGAAATTAATGCTGGAGTGCCTCAGGGTTCAGTACTAGCACCAACTTTGTTTCTTCTTCACATCAACGACCTTTTTTCTTCCACAACCAATCCCCTTTATAGTTAAGCTGACGATGAGTACCCTTCATTCCAGTTTTCAGGTTCTCAAACCAATCTCTCAACCCGACTTGGAAAGCAAACGCAGGGCGATGTAGATATCTCTTTCACAGGATCTAAATTTGATATTGGATTGGGGCGCCTAAAATCTCGTTTAATTTAATGCATCCAACAGACAATCATGTTCCTTGTCGCAAAAAAAATCATCAAACACTCACTCTTTGCTTATAAGTGGCCAGGTTTTGCAGAGCGAGGGCACATTTAACCTTGTGGGCGTGTCATTTGAGAATAACCTTAACTGGCATAAACAGATTGTATCTATAGCCGGCTTCAGAAAAGCTTGGATTTCTTTTCCGAGCCAAAAGTATTTTTCTCCGTCCAATTTATACACTTTGTATGTGTCCCAAATTCGACCCTCTCTGAAATATTGTTCTCATGTCTGGGGAATGGCATCCCTCTACAACCCTCAGCATTCTTGATGCCAGAAGAGCTGTTCGTCTTATTAATGATCCTTCACTTACTCAAAGACTTCCTTCCCTTGGCCATCGTCGAGCTACGGAAGATCTGTCGCTCTTTTATAGATACTTTAACGGGTCCGACAAATTATCCAGTATAGTCCCTCCTCTTGCAGCTCCCAACAGAAAAAATCCTGTTGCCGCACATACGCATTCCTATCGGTCCAACTGTACAGGCCCCGAACTTCCAATTTCGTTCGTTCTTTTATTCCTAGAGTTTCTGGACTGTGGAACCTACTGCTCAGCGGAGGTCGTTACTTTCTC
This sequence comes from Listronotus bonariensis, assembly GCA_014170235.1. Taxonomy (NCBI): domain Eukaryota; kingdom Metazoa; phylum Arthropoda; class Insecta; order Coleoptera; family Curculionidae; genus Listronotus; species Listronotus bonariensis. The sequence continues at coordinate 15,510 of JACEGR010001534.1, forward strand.
CCCTAATCTTCAAGTTTTTAAGTCCCGTATCAACAAACTTCCTCTTACCTCACTTAAGACACCCACGGTACGTTAGTATTTAGGCTTTCAGCCTTCGTGGATTGTCCAACGATAAAAAAAAAGTAGTCTTTGTATATAAAACGACAATTATTAGACCTGAGTTGCTATAAAAGCCTTTGAAGTAATTATGAAATATTGTTTACATTTGTCAATGTAATTTTGTAATTTAACGTATTTTAATTAAAAATTTAAAAGCGGTTGTTTAATGGTTATTTTGGGCATAAAGGACAAAATGTCTAAGTTTGCTTTTGATATAAAGGAAATGTAAGCTTTGTGTAATAAAATACTTATTTTAAAATTAAATATCTACCTTAATTTAACGGTATGTGTATCCGGGAAAAAACTACTTACTTTTTCCCGAGGAGAAAGTTAATTTTATTAAAATTCATATTTTAGAGAAATGAAAATATCAAACGGCGAACAGTAACGGAAACGTCAAACTATAAATCCAGCTTAAGTATCTATTAAAAGAAATAAAATGTTAAATTTTTCCTGTCACGAAAAAAATATTGGCTATTAAGAAAAAGCAGCTAAAAAATGTATATTGCTGAATCTAAAATAGTAATTATTTTAATTAAATTTTAAAATTTTTAGGGGTTGAAAAAACTAATTAAAGTAAATATGTGCCATGTGGTAATTGTCGAGATATGTAATTGTGGCAACTCTTATTTTAAAGAATTTTAAAACACGGGGGTTTTTAACGCACCGACCACAAATCTAAAATTTTTTTTTGTTCGTTAAGGCATTTTCAGGTAGCTAAATTTTTGCAATTGTAAAAAAAAATAAAAAATAAATTGTTATTAAGAGTGCATATCACAGATTGTGTTGGTTCTGGTTAATTTTAATTCCACTTTATTTTAAGATTACCAATTGTCACCAAAAGAAGGGTTAGTTAGTAAAAATAAGGTTAGTTTAAAGACAGATATCTCAAAAACAAAACGTTGTCAAAAGATTTTTAATATATTTTGTGATCAGCACACTAAAAAACGCAATTTCAAGGTTTTTAAGGTGTTTAGACAATTACCAAATATGCTTAATAGTAATTCCTAAAACAAAATAAAGAAAACCCCTTAAAATATCTAAAATATTTTAAATAGGTATAAATATTTACTTGCATAAAATACTTAGGTATATGATTTTTTTTTAATGATACATATTTCTTTTTAATATTTTAACCCCTTTTAATTGCGCATAATTTAAAAGTAATAAAGTTTTTAATATGAGGTTCTTGCAAAAAATTTTAACTTTTTTATTTTTTTTTAATATATCCTATTTCGTTTTAACATTTCTTTAGCACAAAAACACAATGGCCGATTTTTCTGAGGTAGGACAATGTTGTCCTATCCATGTCTGGGGAATGGCATCCCCTACAACCCTCAGCATTCTTGATGCCAGAAGAGCTGTTCGTCTTATTAATGATCCTTTACTTACTCAAAGACTTCGTTCACTTGCCCATCGTCGAGCTGCGGGAGATCTATCGCTCTTTTATAGATACTTTAACGGCTCCGACGAATTATCCAGTATAGTCTCTCCTCTTGCAGCTTTCAACAGAAAAAATCCTGGTGCCGCACGTATGCATCCCTATACGGCCCAACTGTACAGGCCCCGAACTTCCAATTTCGTTCGTTCTTTTATCCCTAGAGTTTCTGGACTGTGGAACCTACTGCTAGCGGAGGTCGTTACTTCTCCCCAAATCTTCAAGTTTTTAAGTTCCGTGTCAACAAACTTCCTCTTACCTCGCTTAAGACACCCACGGTACGTTAGTATTTAGGCTTTCAGCCTTCGTGGATTGTCCAAAGATAAAAAAAAAGAAAAAAGTAGTCTTTTGTATATAAAACGACAATTAGACCTAAGTTGCTATAAAAGCCTTTGAAGTAATTATTAAATATTTTTCAATTTAATTTTGTAATTTAACGTATTTTAATTAAAAATTTGAAAGCGGTTGTTTAATGGTTATTTTAAATAACATAAAAGGCACAATGTCTAATTTTGCTTTTGATAAAGGAAATGTAAGATTTGTGTAATAAAATATTTATTTTAAAATTAAATATCTACCTTAATTTAACGGTATCTGTATCCGGGAAAATACTACTTACTTTTTTCCGGGGAGAAGTTTATTTTATAAAAATTCATATTTTAGAGAAATGAAAATGTCAAACGGCGAACAGTAACGGAAACGTCAAACTATAAATCCAGCTTAAGTATCTATTAAAAGAAATAAAATGTTAAATTTTTCCCGTCACGAAAAAAAATATTGGTGATTAAGAAAAAGCAGCTAATAAATATAAATTGCTGAATCTAAAATAGTAATTATTTTAATTAAATTTTAAGCTTTTTAGGGGTTGAAAAAACTGATTAAATCTAATATGTGCTATGTGGTAATTGTCGAGATATGTAATTGTGGCAACTCTTATTTTGAAGGATTTTGAAGTACGGGGTTTTTAAAGCACCGACCACAAATATAACATTTTGTTTTGTTCGTTAAGGCATTTTTAGGTAGGTAAATTTTTGCAATTGTAAAAAGAAATAAAAAATAAATTGTTATACAAGAGTGCATATCACAGATTGTGTTGGCTCTGGTTAATTTTGGTTCCACTTTATTTTAAGATTACCAATTGTCAGCAAAAGAAGGGTTAGTTAGTAAAAATAAGGTTAGTTTAAAGACAGATATCTCAAAAACAAAACGTTGTCAAAAGATTTTTTAATATATTTTGTGATCAGCGCACTAAAAAACGCCATATAAAGGTTTTTAAGGTGTTTTAGACAATTACCAAATATGCTTAATAGTAATTCCTAAAACAATATAAAGAAAACCCCTTAAAATATCTAAAATATTTTAAATAGGTATAAATATTTACTTGCATAAAATACTTAAGTATATGATTTTTTTTAAATAATACATATTTCTTTCTAATATTTTAGCCCCTTTTAATCGCGCATAATTTAAAAGTAATAAAGTTTTTTATATGAGGTTCTTGCAAAAATCTTAACTTTTTTATTTTATTTTTTTAATATATCCCATTTCGTTTTAACATTTCTTTAGCACAAAAACACATTTGCCGATTTTCAGAGATAGGACAAATTTATTATTTTAAATGAAACACCCCGTATAGGGTCTTATTACATCTGTCCTTCTAACCATTTTTCCTGTTGTATTATTACGTATTGTAAAAAGCCTTTTAGCCAATTGCAGACCCTAAGATCATTTTTTTCGATCCATATAAAAGGCGGGAGTCTTCGCAACGACCAGTCAAAGTTTAAACGCTATACTGTTAATTTTAAGACAGCGATAAGTAAATGTTTCCATACTTATAACTTAATATAAAAAATGTAATTAATAAATTTATAAAAAAAAAATCTACAACAAGCTTTTATTAAAATTCACTAAAAGTAATTAAATAACTCCTTTATTAAGACTTTTATTATTAACATACAGTGTGTCCCAGGATAGGTATTACAAGAGGACAAATGAACCAAAAATTTTAGAATTTTAAATTGACATTTTGGAAAAACTGATCCCATGGTCTTAAACCCAGATTTTACTTTGATTGGTATTATACAAGGCAAGTTCTAAATATAAAAAATTCCTGAGAACAAAGTACTTTTATTTTTAAAAAATAAAAGAAAATTTTGTAGGCAAATGTTTTAGGAAATCGAATTTTATGTCAGAATTTAAAGAATAACTTTTTTCTCATTTTTTTACATGTTTTGCATTAACACGTAAATATTCGACTCAACGAAGCAAATTTTACAAAAATCTTAAATGTATTTTAATTTTCTGTCGGACAAGAAGGAACAAAATTTGTAATTGGTAACCAGGTTTAATCTCGATCAGAGTCATTTTTTTGTTTTGTTTTAGACCATTTTCCTGAAATGTCGATTGCCAATTCAAAAATTTTTTGGTCTATTCGTCCTCTTGTAACAACTATCCTGGGACACACTGTATACGCCCATGGCTACAACCATATGACGAAAATATATTAAAAACCTATATGGGTATTTGCGAAAACCGCATTTTGATAACTTTAATTGTTTTACAGTTATTCGTGATAGGAATAGGCGAAAATATAATAGGACACCCTATATTATCTTTTTATATTATTTTATTAGGTTTATTTTCTAAAAAAATTAAAAACTATATAATAATACAGTGGTATTGATGGTACACAGAAAAACCACAGATTCCTATGTCAAAATATGTAGATTTAACCAAACATACCTATATCTAAAACTTGATAATAAGGAAGATACAGGGTGCCAAAGTGAAAAAATATCAATTAGTTCTTTACGCCAGAGCACTATGGGATAGAAATCCATTATTTTGGCCAAAAAGAAAGTGTGAAATTTTAAAGGCTCATGCTGTGTATTTTAAAGTAGATACTCCAAACTACATGTACGCAAAATTATAAAAAGGATATGACAACTTCTATTGGGGTAATAATAAACTTAAAAATGTATTATAAGTAAACATAATTATAGAACATATAATCTACTTAGTTTATTATTAGCCTTGTTTACTAAAAAAAGTAAAAGAGTTTAAATAATAAGAGCTATTGTTGTGTTTCCGATGCAGTCTCGCGAAGTCTCGCTACTTTTGTCAATGATTTTTTTACCTTTTTGTTTATCAGTTTTTGTACTTACAATTGCCTTCCTACTTTTTGCTACTTCTGAGTGTAAGGACAGATACAAGATTTTTTATAATTTACAAGGTTTTCTATTTTCAAATTTAATATGTTTTGTCCTACACTGTATATCCTAAAAGATAAAAGCATTCTGATGAAAGATATGAATTCTACAGAATCTACCCAATAAAACAAAACAGTGTTTTTTATTTATTTTATACATTAAAAAATAAAAAAGTTGGGAAGATGTATCTCTATTACGGTTCTAAGAATAATTTAAAATTATTTTTTAGATTTGGATGGTCATATTTCCGAAACTAATTGAGATAGACACATCAAATGTAGTATTTTTTGGTAGTGATATAATATTCAGGGTATTCCATTTAAAAAAATCATACCTATTGTCGTATCCTGTATATCATATGAGATAATAATCATCGGATTACTGATTAGAATACTACCGAATTAACCAAACAAGCTGACATTTTAATTTATTTTGTACAATAAAAAATAATAATGTTAAGGGGGTGTAAATTTATAATAACATATAATAAGTTTTAGGTTTTCAAAAACCATTTATTATAATTTATAATATTTTTCCAGTAAAAAGCCCATTTTAAGTTAGATTGGTAAGCTTCAGAATTTTGACCAAAAAAATTAATTTCTATCCCATAGTGCAGAGGTGCAAACACTATTTTTTGTACGACTAAAATTAATATATAACCATTCTCTCTCATTAGGAGAAAATTTTTCAGCCCTTAATGTTTTAAATTGTTATTAGTATACTTTTGTCATATGTTTAATTAAATAAATTGTTGCTTTACCAAAAAAAAATGCGGCATCATTTAATTTTATTATTGTTTTATAAATGTATAAATGCGGGCGTTTTTGATACTTTTTTTGCTCCAGGGCGTAGAAGTGCTATTTTACGCCCTCATTTATAAATCCGGGCGTTTTGAAATAATTTTTTGCCCTAGGGCGTAGAAGTGCAATTTTAAAGCCTCAAATGGGGGCGTAAAATTGTATTTTACGCCCGGTCATACAAAAGTTTATTTTGTTAGAATGGCTTCAAGCAACTCTTTTCAAGATATTTGCATTAAAGTGTTTAAGTTCAACCAAAAAGTAAATGGAAAAATACATTAAATCATTTGTCTATCATGAGGCACTTAAAGTTATGACTAATACGCTGTTTTTAAAGGCAATTTTTCGTTGCACTTAACCACTTAAATTAAAATATTTTGAAAATTGTTGCTTAGAACCATATTTACAAAGTACACAATGTTTTTTTTTTTTTGTAGAAACCATTGGGGAGTTTACTGGTTTACTTAGATGGTACATACAGTGTAGCACAAAAAGTTAGGACGTTCTAGAAAAATTTAAATAGTGTAGTCAGCCCCCTCTGGTTTACACATAAAAATAATTATTAGATCTGAATAGCTCATATCAAATAACCCCTAAATACCGAGTTTTATTAAAATATTCCAATGGTATCAAAAGTTATCGAAATAAATAAAAAATATTATTTTCACTTTGACACACTGTATCTTCCTTATCATCAACTTTTGGATATAGGTATGTGTGGTTTAATCTTTAAATTTTGGCATAAAAACCTGTAGTTTTTCTATGTACCATTAATTAGCAGACACCCAGTAAATATAATAATGTATACAGGGTGTCCCAACTCTATTTATACACCAAATAACTTCTGCCCTGTACAAGATACAAAAGTAAACTTGAATTAGAAAATGTTTATTTTGAATACATTTTTTTAGTAATAGTTCTAGGTTATTATACAAGGTGTCTCAAAAGCATGAGTTTTTATTTGCAATTAGATTTTTAAATGAAACTATATATTTTTACAAATTTTGACTTTGTATGAAATTCTACATCAAAAATATATAACACACTATACGTTAATGTCACTGCTAGAGTGACAAATAATATAATAACAAGTAAAAAATTACCTTCTATTGTAAGAACTACTAATAGGTATGTCAGAAATTTAGTATATTTTGGACACCTGTTTACCGAGTTGCATTAAAAAACAACATTACGTCAATTATGGCGGGGTTTTAAGTTAGGTTAGTAGGTATGTATCTTAAATAAACTAAATAGCTGACTTACTTATTAGTAGTTCTTTTTGACAGTGACCGAGTTATTTAAAAATATTTAGAACCAAAATACTATTTTCTTCCTTCACTTTTAGTCGTTAATAAGTATACAGGGTGTCCGGGAAAATGTGGGAAATCTCTGCGCACACGTATGGAACAGATGAAAATAACACGACAAGTTCCTATAAAATTTTTCCGTTTAAGCCCCCTGCGGAGATATGATCCCCTAAAGGGGGCAGCTAGAAATCGATTTTTCGTGAATAACTTTTAAAGCGCTCTGTATAATTTGATAATATTTTAGTACGATGCATACTAGTAAAGACCTCTTAAAATAGTGCCCTTGAAACTTATGTCGCTTCTTTAGTTTGCCAGGGACGGACTAGTTTTCGCACATTATTGATAATATTTTTTACGCCCTGTATGGTGAAGACACAAAAATATGTTTTTGGGTAGTTTAAACCTTTTGCTAAAAAAAAGGTACTCCTGTTTGACATCGATAAAATGAGCCGTTTTCGAGTAAAAATTATTGCAACAAACATTTGCAACAAATTCCTGACCTGCTACGAGAGGACTTCAATACTGAATCAAAAATTACAAATTACATCGAAAATAAAATATTGTATTATTAAACAAAAATAAACTCTTATTGTTAAAATAATTTTTTACTCGAAAACGGCTCATTTTATCGATGTCAAACAAGAGTACCTTTTTTTTAGCAAAAGGTTTAAACTACCCAAAAACATATTTTTGTGTCTTCACCATACAGGGCGTAAAAAATATTATCAATAATGTGCGAAAACTAGTCCGTCCCTGGCAAACTAAAGAAGCGACATAAGTTTCAAGGGCACTATTTTAAGAGGTCTTTACTAGTATGCATCGTACTAAAATATTATCAAATTATACAGAGCGCTTTAAAAGTTATTCACGAAAAATCGATTTCTAGCTGCCCCCTTTAGGGGATCATATCTCCGCAGGGGGCTTAAACGGAAAAATTTTATGAGAACTTGTCGTGTTATTTTCATCTGTTCCATACGTGTGCGAGAGATTTCCCACATTTTCCCGGACACCCTGATATACCATACTGCTAATACCTCAAAAACCAGCAATAATTGACGTATGGTGTGTTATATATTTTTGATGCAGAATTTATTATAAAGTCAAAGTTTGTTAAAATATATAGGATGTTCCATTTAAAAAAAACTAACTTGACAATAAAAATTATGATTTTGAGACACCTTGTATATTAACTAGTACTGTTAGGAAAAAAAGGTGTATTCAAATAAACATTTTTATTTGAAGTTTATTTTGTATCTTATACAGGGGCGAAGTAATTTGCTGTATAAATAGAGTTGGGAAATCCTGTATTTTATCGTATTATATCGAAAGCTGCCTATTATTTACTATGGCTTTTTGTACAAAGTCCCAGGCACAGTTTATAAATGGTTCTGTATTTATAGAACGCTGACAATTTGACAAATGATTGGGGCATGTTTAAGATATAATGATGAGGGTTGAAATTTGAACTGTATAGTCCTGATTGCGGGCCAAAGGTTATTTAATATTATACAACGTTACGGCATTTTGAAAGATTCTAAATGAATTATTATGTTTAGGTAAAAGATATTTTTGCATTCTGAACTTAACAGCTTTATTAATAATATTGTGTCGCAGTCTAGACGTCTCATATTCCCGTTTTTTGCAAGGATACGAAATATCCTTTTAAATATTGTATTTTTTTAGATTTTTAGCTGGCTGCTTCGAGGTTAAATGAAATTATCATACAGGGTATTAACTAGACTGATTAAAAAAAAACTACTTTTTTCTTCTAAGTTATGATAAAAATATTATTAACAATGATAAAAAACATATGTGACAGTCACACCCCTTAATAATAATAAGAGTTTCCGCATATTAAATTTTAATTTTGTGTCTGATTAACATAGAAAAGCTTGATCCCGCATAATAAATTTTAATTTCCTATATGATTAACATGGAAAAAGCTTGTTTTTTTAGTTTAAAATTTTACATTTTAAACACTTTTAATGTTCGTCCGTAAGGCTAGACTCAATCATTTTGTTATATAAAATTTAACGCATTACTAAAAACTTATTATAAATTTTTGATGAACGACACGTTTGAAAGTTATTTAACTTCAAAATTTAATTTGTAATATTTGCCATTTTTTCCAATTTTTGACAAAACTATCAAGTTTATATAAAATTTTTGTCAAATTTGTTAAATTTTTTGGTATCTTTTTTGTTTTCACAGATGCTTTTATATCACTGTCAAATTTCTAATAGTAGTTTAGAAGCTATCATGTCATGCCTGTTGTTTAGCTAAGGCAATGTATTGTTTTTAAAAAATCATTTTCACAAAGAATTTAAACTCGCAACCTATGAGATAAATAGCTTCTAAAAAAATGCAAGTTTATTATCACAAAATATACAGGGTAATTCAAAAACCGATCACGAAACTTAAGTGGGTGATTCTACTTAACAAAATAAGGGTAGAGCTTCATATAATGTTTTTCAAAATGTCATTCGTTTTCGAGTTACAAGCCGTCAAAGTTCAATTTTTATTTTGGTTTTTCGCCATATTACATTTATTTTTTAACTAATCCACTTGATATTTGGCACATAAATCGAGCTTTGCCTATTTCTATTAAGTTTTTGATTGTCTGTCTATAAAATGGCTCCCCCAGCTTTGCGATATCTGTCAAAATAAAAAAGTAATGATGTAAATAAATTTTAAGTTTTAGGTAAAGTGCCCTCTGGCGGTATTTAAAAAAGTACTTTTGTCTTAAAATTTTAGAATTTGCAAAGCTCGATTTGTGTGCCAAATATAAACAAGATTGGTTAAAAACAAATGCAATATGGCGAAAAACTAAAATAAAATTTGAACTTTGACGGCTTGTAACTCGAAAACAAATGACAATTTGAAAAAAATTATATGAAGCTCTACCCTTATTTTGTCAAGTAGAATCACCCCCTTAAGTTTCGTGATCGATTTTTGAATCACCCTGTTTATAACAGTGTGGTATACTTGGACTTTAGTGACTTTGGCTGAACAACATGATTAAATATTATGCAAAAATTTATTTGATACAAAGCAGTTAAAGATATTCGTATAAAATTTAGCCGTTAAATCTTTATTTGTTGGTTGCGTAAAAAACAAAGTAACAAAAACAAATTTTTATTAATTTGAAAAATCAAAATGGTTTTTATACGAAACCCACAAAATTTAGGATAAGACAAAAAAATCTTAAAGGATTTTTGCAGAATGATATGAATGATTTTGTATCGAAATAATTTGACTATGGTTAGCGATGTTTTTGTCAATGTTAAGTGACCTAATTAAACACTAGCAATTTGACAAGTGATAAGGGCATGTTTAAGATATAATGATGAGGGTTGAAATTTGAACTGTATAGTCCTGATTGCGGGCCAGAGGTTATTTAATATTATACAACGTTACGGCATTTTGAAAGATTCTAAATGAATTATTATGTTTAGGTAAAAGATATTTTTTGCATTCTGAACTTAATAGCTTTATCATTAATATTGTGTCGTAGTCTAGACGTCTCATATTTTCATTTTTATATGATACGAAATATTTTAAATACTGTACTACTAAAATAAAATTATGGATGGATAGCAGCATATTGACATTTAATAGTGAAAAGTCTTATTTTATGCCTTTTACCCTGAATAGGCAAGGTCTTCCGGCTAATAAACGCATTGTGTTAACTAAAAGTAACTATAATGACTTTAGAAACTGTAAATGTGATGTTAATATAGCACGTTGTAAATTAATTAAGTATTTGGGCGTTTATTTTGAGCAGTGTTTAAAATGGAATTGGCATATTAAATATGTAGCAAAGAAAGTGAGAAAATTATTTTATAAGTTTTATCAGTTAAGATCATTTTTGTCAATTAATCTGTCAAATCTAGTTTATTTATGTTAGCTTTAGTTGAGTCAGTAATGGGTTACGGAATAATAGCTTGGGGAGCTGCATGCAACAGTATATTACACTCCTTAGTTAATGTTTAAAAATATGTACTTAAGATAATGCTTCGCTAAAAACGCAGCTTTTCAACTGACACCTTTTTAGGAAATCTGGTATTTGCACAGTTAGAACACTCTATTGTATGAGAGTAATACATTTTCCCTAAATTTTAAAATATTTATTAAATTTGTATCACGTTTGCACGAAACCAGAGCTATAAGTATAAATTACCTATCACTACCGCAGCAGTTCTTTTCTGGAGCTCAGAGGCATATTACCTATGTCGGACCTAAAATACTGAATATGATGCCCATGGGGCTGAGAACAAAACTTAATAAAAATATTAAAGTTAAAATTAAACAGTGGGTTGTAACTAATTTTGTTCGGATTTGCCAAAATATCTCTTAGTTTGTGTCTTAAGTGGTCAACTTATTTAATTATTTATGTTTTGTCAATCATTTTTTTTCAGATTCTTTTTTGTATAGTGTTTTTTCAATAGTTATTATTAAGTTAAATATTTTAAGTGGATATTTATTATTTAAGTTAATAAATAATTGTATAGAATTAGGCACGTATTTTTAATGACATGTAAGTGGAGCAAACACAAATCTTCTAATTTATTTTGCTTCTACTCTAATGCCAAATATATTATATTTTCCGCAACTGTATACAATTTTTAATTTGTAATTTGTCATTTGATTTGTTTGTTAAATAAATAAATATAGTTTAGATTTCTTAGCTGTCTGCCCCGGAGGTACCTGAAATATACAGGGTGTTAACTAGACTGATTAACAAAAAAACAACTTTTTTCTTCTAAATTATAATAAAAATATTATTAACAATGATAAAAAGAACATATGTGACAGTCACAGCCCTAATGATAATAAGAGTTCCTGCATAATAAATTTTAATTTCCTATCTGATTAACAACGAAAAGCTTGGTCCCGCAAAATAAATTTTAATTTCCTATATGATTTACATGGAAAAGCTTGTTTTTTTAAGTTTAAAATTTCATAACACTATAATTGTTCGTCCGTAAGGCTAGGCTCTATCATTTTCTTATATAAAATTGAACGCTTCATAAAAAACTTTTATTTATAAATTTTTGATGGACCGACACGTTTGAAAGTTATTTAACTTCAAAATTTAATTTGTAATATTTTGCCATTTTTTCAATTTTTTGACGAAACTATCAAGTTTATATAAATTTTTGTCAAATTTGTTAAATTTTTTGTATTTTATTTTGTTTCACAGATGCTTTTATTTCACTGTCAAATTTCTAATAGTAGTTCAGAAGCTATATGTCATGCCTGTTGTTTATGTAAGGCAATGAATTGTTTTAAAAACTAATTTTTATGAAAGAATTTAAACTTGAAACCTATAAGATAAATAGCTTCTAAGAAAAATGCAAGATTATTGTCACAAAATATACAGGGTAATTCAAAAATCGATCACAAAACTTAAGAGGATGATTCTAATTGACAAAATAAGGGTAGAGCTTCATATTTTTTTTTTCAAAATGTCACTCGTTTCCGAGCTAACAAGCCGTCAAGGTCAATTTTTATTTTGGTTTTTTTTGCCATATTGCCTTTAGTTTTTAACTAATCCAGTTGATATTTGGCACAAATATCGAGCTTTGCAGATTCTAAAATTTTAAGACAAATGTACTTATTTTAAATACCGACAGAGGGCACTTTACCTAAAACTTAGTTTTTTACATTATTTTATGCACTTTAGGGAATTAAGGGGTAATTTAAATCTCTATTTTTCGGAAAAAGTGGTACTTAAATCCCTAGGATTCAAAATTCTTTAAATCCCTAGAGACTCTAAAGGAAATGGATTCGCAATAAAAAGCTAAATTTAGATATTTATTTTTAAAAACTTTATGAGTTAAATATACCAAACCTGAATGACATGTACCTATAACAAAATAATATGCTAATGCAATAAAATATAACATGTTTAGAACAATAATAACTAGAAAAAACAACCTAATTTTTATTTAATACTAAAGGTAACTTATTTAAAACAATATTTACTATAAAAACCAACTTAATTTTATTTTATTTATTATTAAATGTAACGTACGTAACGTAAGTGTTTTTGATTCCCTCGACAAATTATAGCTCTCCCATTGGTCGGCCTAAAAACTTTTGTCTCGGGATTTAATACCACTTTATTTCCTAAGTGTATAATGGTTTTTAGTAAAAAGAAAAGAATTATAATTTATTTATTTAAACAAAGATTTTTATAATACAATATTAAAGTAAATATAAAATGTTAAAAGAGAAATGTTCTTTAATGCTTTAGAAATTTAAACTTTTTTAATTTATTAAGTCTTTTAGTATACTATTTAATGACAAACAAAGATTTACCTAAATCTTTTAATTAAAAGGATTTAAAAAGAAATTTAAAAATAAGAAAAATATTTTCTTTTTAATTTAAAAATCTGACAGTTGAAATGTTTTATTATATTAGACCTACTTTGTTGGTATTATTTACACTTTATTAGGAAAAAAAAACTTAAAACATTAGATATTTTCTTTAAATACCTTAGTTACAAAACACCATGGGTGTAACATCCAGTAACCCGGCACTCACGGTACACTGGTACTTAGGCATGAGCCTTCGCGGGATTTCATAAAGTTAAAAAACCTACATTTTACAGACAAAGCGTTTCCAGAAAATCGAAAATCTCTGTAGGTCTCCACTTAATTAAAAAATATTTTTGTACAGTTTGTCCACCAACGGACTTTACAATAGGACAAATGAACAAAAAAATATTTTTTGAGAAATCTGGCCACTGCTATTTGCCTAAAAAAGTACGTTAATAAATTTGTTTTGTTTTGTACAGGAGTCTTAAAAACTACAAAAATGGGAAAATTTACCAAGACGAAACTGCTTTTATTTTAAATAATTTAGCAAAACGTGAATTAAAATAGGTTTTAAGAATTAAATAAGGGTCCAATATCTAAAACTGCACGTAAAATATATTTTTTAAACCATTTTGTCAAAAAATTTGGGTAAGGATCTTTTAGATAAAATAATTCTACAATTTTTCAACGAGGCAAATGGCGTTTATCTCTCATGTATTGTTCAGACACGGCTAGTAATTTAATCGAGTAGCGTAAGGTATTCTCGTGCTTGTGAACAGCTTCTACACTAAGCTACTTTCCTAATTTTTACTATCCACACGCACAAGAATACTTAATTACTCGCTACTCGACTAAATAACTAGCCGTGTTTGAATAAGGCTTAAGGTGTTAATAATTAGTTTACCTTCTTAGTTATCAAATAGACATTAGAAAGTGGTTTTATCTGATTTAATAAATTCAGTTTAGAATTACATAATGTTTAATATTTTGACTTGCATTTGTTTTTTTTTTTTCTTGCTTTAAGATATTCCTATTATCATTTTTACCACCCTATGCTGTAGTGGTTAGACATTCCTTATCCAGTGAGCGTCATTATTTCTAAACTCCATGGAAAACTTTATTTATTTCCTAAAAATGTCATTCTTAATTAAAATCTCTAAATCTACCTAAACTCACAACACCCTGATCAAAGTTTAAATTAATCCCAGCATATACGAGGTACATGCAAATTTATAAATTTAGCATGAGGGAAACCTGCCTTTGTTTTTGAACTTGAAACAAAATACTTTATGGAAAACTTGTTAAGAAATAAAGATGCCAACGTTTAAAATAAAAAACGCCGGCCTAAAATCAAAAATAAAGCATACATTTTTAAATTCCCCGTATAGCGATTGGCTATGGTATATGCTGAAATAGGTAGTTAATTTAGCCCTGAATAATTTCAATTAGTAAGATCAATGGCGGCGTAGAACGCATCTCGGCTAATTTTATTGACAAAAAAATGTACGCCACTAGCATATTTTTTTTCTGATATAACAAGCTAAAGATACTACTTTTCTTGTTTATTAATATTTTTAATGTAGCTTGCTCCAGTTTTCCTTGCAGAAAAATCCTCTAAAGTGCATATTCCATACAAGAAACATTAGAATATTCAACTAGACAGTTTGCTGAGTGAACTAAACAAACGCAGAAAACGTGTACAAAAATACTTTACATTCTCATCGTCCGCTGAAGCCGTTCCAGAATTCGCGTTGGTCAAGCACTTCGAGGCCGGGGAGATAATGAAAGGCGCCTGGAGTTTTTGTAACCTGGTTTGGTTCAAAAAATAGATGAAAACGTAGATTTTCTTAATAAAATATAATATGGACGGACAGAGATGCAGCTTCTCCCAGCTAGCGGATTTATTCATGAGAGCAATGAACATTGTTGGTCTATTGATAGTCCAAGAATAAACTCAGCAGGTACGAATTCAAGGGAGAACTTCATTCAATGTATGGATTGGTATGTTGGAGGAACAAAAGTGTTGGACCTTTCGTTTACGAAGAGACCTTAACTTCCGAACGATATCTGAATTTGATTAGGAATGATGTCTTAGACGCCCTGAGACCAATCAACCTTTGGCAGTACCAAGAAATATGGTGGCAGCAAGACAGGAGCTCCTGCCCCACAATGGAAGGGAAGTAGCTCAATTCCTTAACCATATATTTCCCAATAAATGGATAGAAAACAACTTGGTTTTTGTGAGATGGCCTTCAGACAGATCTTAGTCCCTGATTGTGCTGTTTGGGGATATCTTAAAAACCGTTTATTTAAATAACCTCACGACTTCAAAGTACTCGACAAAATTTGATAAAGGGAAGTCGCTGCCATTCCTGCAAGAACAATTAATCGAGGCTGTATTAAAAATACAAAGCAAAGCAAGAAATGCATCGAGGTCAGAAGGTTATCTCTCTGAACATTTATAATATTGATTAAATTTTGTTTATTATTTAATATGGGCATCAAGATAGTATTATAAATTGTTTATGTGAAGCTGATTTGTATCTTATGTCTAATACTCATGAAATTTTCGGTTAATAAATTAATTTCCGCTGTTAAATATCAATGAGTTGCAATAAAAACATTACGAATATGTAATAAGTTTATTCTTTTTTACCTTCTTACCTAAAAATGTAGTTCAGGGCCGTATTATGGTAAAATAAATATGTAATATCTGGTGATGGAGTTTTCTGTACGAAACGTCGGCAAATATCAAAGTGGCGATATATAGTGTTTTTAAGAGTGATGAAAGGATTAAATTAAATTGAAAAAAATATCAGGTCCGTATTTAAAAATTAAGTTGATGATGGATCGCCAGAAGCCGAGACGTCAGATTCAATATTCACGCCACTGAATTATAGAGCAGAAAAAGTGGCCATGAAAACTGTTTTTCATTTCGAGTTATCTTAGCAAATATAGCCAGGAAACAATAGAAACCAAAATTGAAAATTCCGGTTTTTTCGAATATCTTCGGAAGTACTCGGAATTTTAAACGCAAACAGCATTATTGTTGAGCATCAAACCCGCAACTTGCCTCCATTTCCTTAACCGATCCCAGTACTCTCTTACGGTTTCCGAAATCCCAATGATGAGCGCGTCGAATTCAGAGGCCACCCCGTTAACAAATTTTATTAAAAAAAAGTGTTTCAGATTTTTTTTTTTTGGTTTTTTGAAAAGTTTAACACCCTGTATCTTAAGAACAAAACATTTGAGGACCTAACGTATGTCTGAATGTGGTGGACAATGCTTCGTTATTAATATTAAAAGAAGAGTTTCGGACCTTTACACAACGTGTGGACAGTACCATCTTTGTCCGTTTTTGAGTCTAAACTAATCCAATTTCTTATTTAGGGACCCATGATTATATGAACTTTTTTATATAAAAATGGCTTAGGAATATGTCCCTACTTTTTTATGCAATTCGGAAACACCCTGTATATTGCCTATTTTTAAAGCATTTATGGTAATTCAAGTTACATAAAATAACATAAAAACTAAAATAACAGACGGTATGCGAACTAAATAAACTGTAAATATTCCTTATTTTTGTTTGTTTTTGAAAAAAATATTATATATTTCTTATTTCGGAAGCATTTAAATAAATTTAAGTCAAATAAAATACCATACAGAATAAAATAACTTAAAACACTACACCATAAAGAAATAAAAATAACCTATGTTAACAGCGCAAATAAAAAAATTTAAACAAAAACATGCGAGTCATAACATAAGAGGTTATGTTATTGTTGTATCAAGATTTATTACAACCCCATAAAACCACTTGTAAAAGTTTATTTAGTATGTAACAAGGTAAACTTAATGTTCAACCCGTAAAAGTTAAACGCCGGTTGTCTGCTAGAAAAATTGTAGACAAATTTAATGCGAAAGATCCCCAACTAAGTTAATTTTTAAATATTTTTATCGATGGCTTAATGCTAATATCATTAATTTTAAAAGTTTATGATTTATAAGTGTTATTGGCAAAATCATTTTTTTATACAGGGTATATTATGGCAATGGGGGTATTACATTGAACTTAAAATAATGGATTTTTAATGGATCAAGTGTAGAGTGTATTAGTATATTTATATATACTTTTACGGGTTGAACATTAAGTTTACCTTGTTACATACTAAATAAACTTTTACAATTAGTATACCGTTGCTATTTTAAATGACGGCAAAAAATGAAATCCCCATTTAGCTAATTTTGATGATACGTGGTATTACCACTAAGCCATCGTTATGAAAATATTGAAATTATAAATATTTTTTTACTTAACATGGTCAGCTGGTTATATCCAGGACCAGGATCAAAGCGGTCCTATTGTATTTAGTTTGCGTGTACCCGATTAATAACCACTTAAAAAAATATATGTATTAGTTAAACTTGCTAATAAAAAGTGTTTTTGTGATTATTAAGTATGTACTAACAAGTATTAAACTGAATAAATACACAATGAGAAGTACGGTGGAAAAGTGGTACAAGGGACTTTTTGTTAAAATGAAAGATAAGGGCCGCAATATTTTATTTATATTTATATTTTATGTATATTTAGTCTATTATCCGAATGGGAAGCGACCTTTCACCATCTGTTTACCGGATAAAAACGTTTTATAATAAAGATAGTATGTAAACAAAGGTATTGACATGGGGTTGCCTAAAAAATTAAGTCAAGGCCAGGACCAATGAAAAAGAAGTAAGTTATAAAATTTTTGACCGACCCTGTATAATGGAAATTTCTAATTTTCATTGTATATGACAGTACAAATATATTGGTAGATTTTGTTTTTTCGATTTTATAAATAAAGCTATGGTAAATTTTTAAATTTTAATCTTAAAAATTAATGTTTGGTACATTCTGTATTATTTAAAAATATTGTTACGGGCATTAAAAATTAGTGTTTTTAGTTTATAGAATTGTATTAAGTTGGGACGTTTTAATTTAGTTTAATCATTTATTTAAATAATGTCCCTTAGTTTTTCCAAGTTCTTTCATCGCTTCCGAAGATTTCTAGAAAACGCTCAAATTATCCTTTGAGAACTTTTATTCCATCCTGTACCATAGAATTTGCAGGATATTTCTGAATTGCTCTAGACTTTTCTAAGATACTACTAAAAGGGCTATGAAAAATCTTGGAATGATTAATTAGTATAGTTTTGACTGTTGTGGTGTAAACTTCGAGACATTGACAAATGAATATTTTGTCGCAGTTGTAGACCATAGTAACGTTCTATTGTTAATAAAAGTATAAAAACAAAGATAACATATTTTTTTACGAAGTGTTTCGAAACAATATATATTTGAATAATTAGCATGCATACTTATTTTAAAAATATAGGGGTTGCCATTATACAAGGTTGTCAAAAAATTTGAGGTTACTTTTTTAAATGAAATATAGCCCCGATCTATTGCTTTGTTTAAATACTACCCTTAATATAAATAAGATTTTTTTCTGGTAAACAGATGAGTGAAGGTCGCTTCCTATTCGGATCTCGTACTATTATATTTCCAAGAATTAAATTTTTATCTACGATTATTATATTTTGTATTATTTAAGATTTCGTTATAAGCAAGTAAATTTAGCCTTAATTGGGGCAGCGTTTTCTAATTGTTACTTGTTTTCATCATCATTATTAAATTAATTACACTTTAACAAAATATGTCTGGTTGTAATGGAGAGGTCCGATTATGTTGCCAAGGTGACTGATTTTTTGGATGCTGGTGATTTCACTTTATTAAATAGAGATCCTACAATACCATTTTTTAATAGGTTAAAACAGATGCTCGATCAAACTCTAACTACTTTAGAGTATTTTGGAACTACTAAATCTAAACTATACCCTATGAATCCAAAAACTCCACTGCTTTATGGGTTGCCTAAAGTACACAAGAACGGAATGCCTATGAGACCAGTGGTATCATTTATTAATTCACCTGCATATAAGCTTTCATCTTGGCTAAATGACATTTTTAAAAGTACAACTAAGTTCGTTAGTACATACTCCACAAAAAACTCCGTTGAATTTGCTAATTACTTCAAGGACATAGTGATCTCTGACAATGCAAAACTCATTTCTCTTGATGTTAAAAATCTTTTCCAAGCATTCCCCCTAATGAGTGTATTTTGATGGTTAAAGATCTCTTGTGTAGGGCCAATCTTCCTAGAGTTGTAATTGAGGACCTGCTTACCTTGCTTGAAACTGTATTAGATCAAAATTTTTTTCAATTTAATAAAAAGATGTACAGACAAAGGGAAGGCCTAGCAATGGTTTCTTGCTTGTCTCCATTTTTGAGTGAGGTTTTTATGCATAACTTGGAGCAGAGGATTATGACAAGCGGGTTTTCATGCTATTTGCTGGGATATAAGAGATATGTGGACGACATATGCATATTGTGGGGAGGGGATGATAGGATGCTTGCCGATTTTCTTAATTTTGTTAACTCGTTACATCCTAAAATAGAATTTACTTTGGAAGTGGAGACGGATGGCAAATTACCTTTTTTAGATCTTCTGCTGCATCGTAAAGGTGCCAGGGTTGAGTTTGAGGTATACAGAAAGCCTTCAGCAACTGACAACATTATTCAATTTAATTCAAATTCCCCTTATAGTCATAAATATGCAGCTTTTAAATCATTTTTATACAGGCTATTCAACTTACCCTTATCTGATGAAGCTTTTAAGAAGGAGCTTAAAGTCATTAAATTATTGGCGTTTAATAACGGTTTTCCAGTAAACACAATTAATAAAATTTATTTCAAATTTCTTAACAAATATAAATTGTCCTATAATATAATACATTCAACAACTAAAGAAATTTGTAACTTTCGTTCTATGACCTTTTTTGGTGGGGTTTCTCATCAACTGGCCAAATTTTTTAAACCATACGGGATCTCTATTGCTTTCAGGACGGACAATTCATTAAAAAAACATTTGGTTCGGTCGAAGGATCCTGTAGACCAACTTTCTAAATCTGGTGTATATTCACTTGAATGTGGCGACTGTCCTGCAGTCTATGTTGGCCAGTCAGGTCGAAAAATATCTACAAGAGTAGGAGAACATATAAAACAATACGAAAAATATAATAACACTGATGTCTCTGTCACTAATTCGGCTTTTGCGAACCACCTACTTACATCAGGACATCACGTCAAAACACCTGACAATATAAAAGTTTTGCATGTGTGTGACAAGGGAAATAAGCTGGACTTACTGGAGAAATTGGAAATTTCGAAAGCCAAAACAAGCCCCATTCTTACGTGCGTAAATGAAGTGTTCACTTTTGAACCTCATTTAATTTTTAATAACCTTAAACAATAATAAAAATTGACCCTTCATTGTCGTCGAATGTCATATTGGTTATTCTCTTTATTTCTTCATTATAAACTAGGCCTGTGCTACCGGGGCAACCTTATAAAGCTATGTCTACCTTACCGCTTTACCGTACCCTATACATTTTGTATTAACTACTCAACCTCATTCTTCTTCTTCGATTTTAGCTGATTTGTATTGATTATTTTTTATTGTTATGTCAATGTAACTGTTGTTTTTAAATAGTTAGGTGAGTTTTGTTATTTTATTTTTATTTATTTCTCTGTGTAACGGGTTTTATAAATTATTTTAGGTCTGATGATGCCGGAGACGGCGAAACATGTCACCTAAATTTTAATATATATTTGACAAATTTGAGACTCTGACTTTGTTCCTTAAATTGTAGTTAAATCTATGTTGAGTCTCTTTGAGAAAATGGATAAAATAAATAATAAATAAACTTTCTCGCTAATACGGAATTTATAAACGTAGAAAGATAAAGTAATAAAAGTTTGAGTATTCGTTAAAGGCTTCTTTCTTTTTATTGTATTTTAAGTACAAAAGAATAGCGCTATTAATTTGTCAGCATAAAACCTTTTAGAGTGCTTAATTGTTTAGGTGTGTTTTTAGGATAAAACTTGTAAATATGTTTTTAAAAGATAAAATAGTTTTTTTGTATTATTCCTCTTTTTGCTTTTAATTAAAGTTATAAATAGAAATAATAATAATATAAACCCACCAACCATATACTATTGACAAATTACAGGAATAAATAAAAAATGTATATATTTTTTATTTTAATTGTTTAAGTACGTTGGGCCATTAATTTATTTTTTTCATTTGTTACCAATGTACAGGTTGTCAAGTAACTTTATTTACTGTATATATATATATATATATATATATATATATATATATATATATATATATATATATATATATATATATATATATATATATATATATATATATATATATATATATATTTCTGTACCAGTTCTTTTCCACCATTAACTTTGGAAGATGAAATTATTTCTACATCTAAAGGAAAGGCCGAACTATTTGCTAAACAATTTGCTGCCAATTCAACCCTTCATCCACCTGTCAATCATCCAATTCCAACTGTTCCCCAGTTCCTCACAAAATGCCCAATATTATTTTTAAGGTAAAACACATTAAGCGTATCCTTTCTTCTCTTAACACCAAGAAATCGTCTGGGCTAGATGGAATACCAGCAATCGTTTTAAAAAGATGTGCTCCTGAACTTGCACCTATTTTAACCAGGCTCTTTCAAATTTCTTATGACACGGGTATATTTCCAGACAGCTGGAGAGCTGCACGTGTCCAGCCTATTCCCAAGAAAGGATCTAAATCTCTTCCATCCAACTATAGACCTATTTCACCCCTCTCAATGCTTTGTAAAGTAATGGAGAAATCCATTAACTCGCAAATTTTTAGGTACTTAGAAAAACATAAAAATTTACATGACAGGCAATACGGATTTCGTCACAAGAGATCTACAGCAGATCTTCTTTTCTTCGTTTCACACAACTGGAACAAGTCTCTTGAGTTTCTAGGTGAGTCCCAGATCGTTGCTCTTGATATATCTAAAGCTTTTGACCAAGTCTGGCATGACGCACTTCTTAATAAACTTTCCTCCTACGGTCTTCCAACTAAACTCTGCTCTTGGCTCTCCAGTTATCTTTCTAATCGATGTATATCAGTCATTGTTGATGGCCACTCTTCAAGCTTTCACGAAATTAATGCTGGAGTGCCTCAGGGTTCAGTACTAGCACCAACTTTGTTTCTTCTTCACATCAACGACCTTCTTTCTTCCACAACCAATCCCATTCATAGTTATGCTGACGATAGTACCTTCACTCCACTTTTCAGGTTCCCAAACCAATCTCTCAACCCGACTTGGAAAGCAAACGCAGGGCGATGCAGATATCTCTTTCACAGGATCTCAATATGATATTGGATTGGGGCGCCAAAAATCTCGTTCAATTTAATGTATCCAAAACACAATCGTGTTCCTTGTCGCGGAAAAATCATCAAACACTCATCCTTTGCTTATGAGTGGCCAGGTTTTGCAGAGCGGGGACACATTTAACCTTGTGGGCATCACATTTGAGAATAACCTTAACTGGCATAAACACATTGTATCTATAGCCACCGGCTCAAAACTTGATCTTTTTCCGAGCCAAAAAGTATTTTTCTCCTTCCAATTTATACACTTTGTATGTGTCCCAAATTCGACCCTCTCTGGAATATTGTTCTCATGTCTGGGGAATGGCATGCCCTACAACCCTCAGCATTCTTGATGCCATCCAAAGAAGGGCTGTTCGTCTTATTAATGATCCTTTACTTACTCAAAGACTTCCTTCTCTTGCCCATCGTCGAGCTGTGGGAGATCTATCGCTCTTCTATAGATACTTTTACGGCTTCTGCTCCGACGAATTGTCCAGTATAGTCCCTCCTCTTGCAGTTCCCAACAGAGAAACTCGTGGTGCCGCGCGTATGCATCCCCATACAGTTCAATTGGACAGGCCCCGAACTTCCCATTTCGTTCGTTCTTTTATCCCTAGAGTTTCTAGACTGTGGAACCTGCTGCCAGCGGAGGTCTTTCCTTCCCCCAAATCTTCAAGTTTTTAAGTCCCGTGTTAACAAACTTCCTCTTACCCTGCTTAAGACACCCACGGTACGTTAGTATTTAGGCTTTCAGCCTTCGTGGATTGTCCAAAGATAAAAAAAATATATATATATATATATATATATATATATATATATATATATATATATATATATATATATATATATATATTAAACGTCATACTTTTCAATTTGTGGTTTAACCTAAACTGTCAAGAATTAAGATTTTTTATTAAATATTCCAAACTTAATAAGTAGATATTAGCGATATTGCTATGCTGAGAAAAGGTTTTTACTTATTTGCGCAAAACCAATAGATCAAATAAAAAACGTCAAGGCAATATTTTTTCTAAACTACAACAGTACAGAAATTTGCAAATTTTTTTCTTTCGTCAAAAAAACCCTTTGTACACAGGAAACGTCTTTCTAATTTTTTATTTTTTATAAATTAGCAAAATATTGATAAAAAAAGCATTACTTATAAAATTTACACATCTAGTTATTCAGAAAGTAAGACATAAAACATATATTTATTTAAGTTTTCAATTTAAAGTTTTTTCCTTACGTTTTACTAAGGAATCAGCCCAACTCGCTAGTGTTACTGGTCACCTTGTATAATTTGTCAAGCGAATCAACAGAAAAGTCTGTATAATAAATAAGCTTTATCGATTTTTTTTTTTTTTTTTTTTTTGTAAAATAACTGTATTTTTATGAAACAAAAACTTATGCAAAAACGAATTAACAATTTATAGAAATGGAACTTATTTCCAAGTTATAATAAATTTATCAGAACGATGGCACATTTTAAATCATAGAACGAAACTTTACAAAATAAATACAACCAAAATTCATAAAATGTATTTCAAAACGAGAATATTCGTATGCTGTGATGCTCTTATATACTTGTGTTAATGCAATATTATAAAATGTTTTGTTTACTTTTTTTTTTGAAATGGTCTAGGGTCTCTAGATGTAAATATTGTTTATTTTATTTTTAAGTAGTTAACTACTTAAAGACTTAAATTAAATTTAAATTTTTGCTTAGCCATATACCAGGTGTCTACTTTTATATGAACATATGTTTTAACCGTCATACTTTTTAACGCACAGGGAAGCAAAATTTTATTTTTGGAAAAATACAGAGGCGTGCAAAGTTTCACTGATTAAAAATATTTACGGTTAACCCCTTGCCGACGAGATTCGTAGGATATAGTCAAATAATATTATTTGGTACATAAAAAACTTTTTAAAATTTTTAAAAATATCTGGATAAGTATAAAATTGATTAAAAAAGATTTTTTTATTAAATTTTTAACACACTGTTGTTCCGAAAGTAAGACGTTTAAGATTTCTACAGCGTGTCTTCTTTAGTTTGCACCATATAGAAAACTTTTTTATTATTAATTTTATGAAAAAAGTTATCCTTTATAAAAAATTCTGCATGGTCTAAAACCTAGATTGCAATCGTCGATATTAATTTTATGCAGTGGTATAGGAGGTATGTTAAAAAGTATGAATTTTACTTTGAGGGAAAATACCCCTTATTTTTAACATTATCGAAAATTTTTAGAGGGAAAAGATGTTAAGGATTAAAAACACCTTTCAAATAGGCAAATGATTTATTTAAAAGAAGTTAACTTTTTTACATTTTTTTCTTCGATAACGAGCGTTTCTGTGACTTTTCGCTTTTTAAGAGTTCTTAAGCTTTCTCACATATTAAATTTCGAAATAAGTATGCACCAATGTACAAACTAAAATGTTTAACCTTAACACGTAAAAAAGTGTTTGTTGAAAATGAATAAGTTTGTATATTTAAACGATATTTTTAATTTTAAACATCTTTTATCCATAAAAATTTCTGATATTATGAAAAATAAGGGTTCTTTTCTTCTAAGCAAAATTTATAATTTTTAACATACCTCGTATACCATTGCACAATTTTATTATCTGATGATTGCATTAAGGGGTTTTAGACCATGCAGAACTTTTGTACGGATAAATAAAAAAGTTTTCAATATGGTACAAACCTAAGTAAACACACTGTATTTATTTAAAAAATAATATTTTTACCGAAGAATCAGCTCCCAAAGTTTGTCGGTAGAGTCACTGGGCACCCCGTATAAAATTCGAAACGAATAAACCAAAAGTTTCAATATAAGTTTTACCGAGAAAAAAAAGACTTTTTTGTTAAATAACGGTATTTTTTCGAAACAAAAATCTAAGCTAAAACGTTTTAACAATTTATAGAAATGGAACTTATTCCCAACTTATAATAAACCTATCAGAAAAATGGCAGCATATTTGAAACCATAAAACTCTGCAATATAAATAAAACTAAAATTCGTGAAATGTATTTTGAAACGGGAATATTCGTATGCTTTGATACTCTTCAATAAATGTGTTAATGCAAAATGTAAAATCTGTTTTATTTATATTTCTAATGTATTATTAACTTTTGGTTATTTAAAATTAAACATGGTGTCCGAATGTACAGGTTGTACTGTTTATTTTCGATGGTTTTACGGGGTATATCTAAAACCATAAGGAATATCAAAATTTTAATATACAACTCTCGATCTCTTTTTTGCAAACACAACTGTAATGAAAACAGTTTATGGCTATAAATATACATTTGGGAGCTACAGGGAAATTTTCAAATTTTGCCCATTTTTACAACTTTCGTCGACTTGTTGCTATTAAAGTCTTAAAGAAACTTTAAATAAATTGTGTAATGTTTTTCGTAGAATATTGTGGCATTAGTAGTTTTTTCCTACGTTGGGCAATTAAAAAAAGAAAATAATCTTTCCATGTTTTTATTATGGAATATTATTTTTAATTGTATTTAGAAAGCTCTTTTAAGATTTTCAAATATATATTCTATTAGAAATTTCTTACTTTAAATTTTACTGAAAATTGGTATTTTCCATAATTTGGCTTTTGAAACGCCAAAGAGAAAATTATAAAACATAATTTTTGAATACCAAATATTGTTTGGTTTAACTTCCCTTACTACATATTTTAATAAAAAACAACCTTTATATTTTTATGAACTTACTTAGGCTTTAAAAAATAAATATGTATCTTTTTTAATAAGGGGTAATTCATTATGAGGTACTTTTTTAGAATTTTTAATAAGTAAAAAAAATAACTTTATTAAGTAATATTTAGTATCATACGGAGGAGCAATATCTTACATTTATTTCTTTAGAAAATGGCTTTCAAATGTTGGCCTTAAGTGCGCCTAAAATGGTCTGTTCTTATGCTCCAATTTCTGAGCGCCAAATCAATTCGTTAGAATCATCACGTACACTCGCAGCTACTGCCGCTATATTTTCTGCACTACGTGCTGGATGTGGTCTGATTTTCCATGACTACCTGTTTTAAAATTTTACGTTGTATCACATATTATTTTACGGCACTCTAGATTAAAAATTAAAAATAAGGGTTGGATGTCAAAAAGTGGCAAACGTAACTTAATTGTACTAGTAATGTCATTTTCTATTTAAATAAGTCATAATATGCCGTTTAAAATAAGAAAGTTAGGGTCGTTTCCGGCTAAACCGGAAGTAATAGGAAACAATTTAATATGTAAAACGAAGCATATTTATGTGACATACCTACGTATTAAATTTTATTTTAATATCTTAAAAATAAAAAGTTTTAAGGGGTGCCACCGGCAAAGGACACTCGGTATATTTCTTAGTGTTCTTATGTATTTATAGTTTATGTTAACAAAAGAGTACTAAATACTATATACTAATTTTTTAGTGTCATTTTATATATTTATTTTTTTCTTCTTCTTTTTTGTATTTTTATTTTTAACAATATGTAAAAAATTCTGCAATTATAACGAAATCCGGACACCCTGTACCATTGTAAAATATTCTCGTAATAAACTTAAAAGTAATTTCCACTTTCCAAACCAGACTCACCAGAACTTTAAAGTAATTTTAAAACTTAAAAGCTTTTTAAAATGTAGTAAAACTTACCCACAGAGGTTAATGCAAAATCTGAATTTAAAAGAATTTTCAAAACATGCATTTTAAGTGGAAAACTAAATTTTTTTGCTTACATGTGTTTAGTTTTAAATAAACGACTTCTAGGATAATTTGTACCAGGTGGTCCAATGATAAGTGACCAGAGCCATATTAAGAAATATTCTCAAAAGAGGGTGCTTTTAAACAAATGTTAAACATTTTGGAAGGTGATTCCATATTTAAAATAAAGGGTAGTTTGCTCTGTTAACATGGGGCCAATAGTCAACTATTGGGAATATTTCGCGGTCCACGAATGGCGAAAAAAATCTTTTCAAATATTATCTTAAAAATAAAAAGGGCTAGAATATTCTACAAAAATTTTGCCATTATAAAAATAAAATATTAAAATATTTCTGCACGTTTTCAGAATTTACACAAGTGGTGGAAATAGACCACCCCTATTGTTCTTGCTAACCAAATTTAAAAAAGGCTTACGCAATGACTCTAAAATATAAATTTAATGGACTGGATTATTATTATTTTTTTAATTTCTGTATTTTGTTACTTACCAATTTTAAATAAAAAAATATAATGTCATAACGGGTCACGACGGGAAAACTTATTTTATAAAATAATCCATTTATCTGATCTCATTAATTAGGACATTTGTAACATTTTTATTTGATTTAAACACCCTGTATTTTATTTTATTTTTTTTTGTATTTTTAATACAATTCTTAATTAAAGTAAGATATTTTTTAAACTTTTTACTTCAACATCAATGATCCTTTATTTATCGTTTAGATTCCTTAATAAATCATTTTGTTAATGCTTGTCTTTTCGTTTAAAAAAATAATGTTCCTTTGTCAACTTGTTTTATTCCTATCTTTTATACTAATTACTAAAATATTGCATTTTTTTTTTTTTTTTTGACATTACCTTGAGTTCTAATAGCTTAGTGACTTAAGGGTCCGATACTTCGGTTTTTGAGTAGAAGCAAATGCTTTGTAGAGTGAATAAACTATGTAAACATAAGTTGATTTTTGATCAGACCCACCTCAAAAGTCCTGCTGGCACTCCCACCCCCTCAAAGTTCGTTAAGGGATTGATATATTTTTTTCTAATATCTTTAAAATGGCAAACGATAAAAAAGTGATTTTGGTGCAGTTAGATAGAACACAAAATTCTGCATAATAGTGACAATAAAAATGTATTTTTGTTTATTACGTAAGAATCTCAATATAAAAAAGTTGAAGGGGAGCATCCACAAGGCATTTTTACGATATATCTTCCAAACCGTCTACCAAACAAAAAAAATATAAGACATAAAAATTAAGGCCAAAGTTTTTCCCTATCAGAATGGTGTATAACATTATTTGTTTTCTTTTAAATTAAAGCTACCAGTGGCGTACAAAGTAGCACTACACCAGTATAGTAGGTACTTAAAAATAGAAATTTTGAATGTTATACTTTTAATTTTATTTTTTTTAGAATCTTTTCACGTTGGTTATATTAATTGGTAATATTACCTTATTGCGCATAATAGCAATAATAAAAATAATATTTTTGTTTTTTGGTAAAACTCTACAACAAAAAATCTCGAAGGGAGTATCCATACGGCACTTTTTACCATATATCTTTCAAACCATTAACTAAAAAATAAACAACATAAACAACTAACCCCAAAGTTATTATTTAGACTATTATCTTTTAAAATAAAGCTACCAGTGGCATACCAAATTAGTACTACACCAGTAAAGTACCTAGAAATCAAAATATTTAATGTTATTCTATTAATTTTAAAAGATTATTTTTCACTTTAGATTTATTAATTAATAGTTATAATTTACATTTTATTTACTTATTTTTTATGTTTTATAATTTGATTGATTATGTTTTTAAATAAATAACAACAGTATTATAATAACTTTTTATTATAAAGATAACAACAAATATGGCTTATACAGTGTGTCCCAGGATAGGTGTTACAAGAGGACAAATTCACCAAAAATTTTGGATTTTTTATCGTTCTTTTGGGAAAACTGGTCGCATGGTCCAAAACTAATAAATACAAAATTTTATTTCAATTGGTAATATACAGGACGAGTTATAACTAAAAATATGAAAAAATTACCAGGAGTAAAGAACCATTATTTTTAAAAATAGGACAAAATTGTATAGGTAAATGTTGTAGAAAACTAAATTTTATGTCAAAATTTAAAGTTGAACACGTTAAGTAAAGTTTTGTAATTATTAGTTTTGGACCATGCGACCAGTTTACCCAAAATTTCGTTTTAAAATTCAAAAATTTTTGTTCCATTTGTCCTCTTGTAAACACCTATTCTGGGACACACTAGGTTTGTTCCAGCAGACTGTCAGAAATGTTTGCAACCATTTGGATTCTGCGCACGCCAAATTTGCCGTTTCAGCAGTGCCATGTTTGTAACATTATAAAATTGTTTGTTGTTCCAGCAGTAGTTTTAAGATGTTGGAAACGTGTTGAAACTGTTTGAAAAGTTTGCAAACTTTCTTCAAACATTACTGACAAATTTTTAACATAACCTTTTTGTATTGTCTTTTGACGTATAAGTTGTATGCACGCCTTGTTTATTTTTCGTTCCAGCAGAAAACTGTTGTCAACATTTCTGAATGTAACAATTTCTGCGTTTTACGAGTGTTGCTAACATGTTTCCAACATTCTGTTGGAACAAACCTACTGTATATAACATTAATAAAAAACAAATACATTATTACACAACCTAATTACAACATTCCACACACACACATAACCTGGTACATTTAATAAAAATTTAAAAACATTTACAATTTGTGCCACACATCTTACATTTACATTTTAATAGGGTTTTCATTTTTTAAAGTGGTCCACAGTGGTGTCCACTTAGTATTCTCCTAAAATCCATCCCCATTCAGATGCACATGGAAGTTCAACCACTGGTTGGCAGAGACTACCCCAAACAAATCCTGCTTGATAAATGAATCGATTAATGTGAAGTGCTAAAGCATTCATTGTTGGGCCAAATTCTCAACCGTTCTGTTTTATGGGCAAAAAGTTGCATTCGAAAAATATCATTGTTGCTACTATCAGAATGTTTATCGTAAATGGTTATAACACATTTTGAGACCACACTTAATTGATGAAGGTTTTTTGATTGCTGCATTAAATCAATGAAAGTAGCTGTAACTTCCGGAAAAGATTAACAAGCTTTCCAACTTTTGCATAAAAGAAGGACGTGGTATCGCAACCGGTTAGTGAATGAAAAATAGGAATGGCTAGACTTTTTCATTGATTTTTTAGCAATTTCGATACACGAAATATGTCTTACATTTTTACCAGTACCAAACTCAACCCACGTCTTGATTTTGATTTTGTACTGGTAAAAAAATCCTTGTAATATTATTATTTATTATTACTAGTATGCAGAATTAGAAATAATTATAAATTAATAAAACTAAAGTAAAAAATATTATTAAAAAAATTAAAAGTATAATATTAAAAATTTCTATTTTTAGGTACTATACTGGTGTAGTGCTACTTTGCACGCCACTGGCAGCTTTATTTTAAAAGATAATAGTATAATGTTATATACCATTCGATAGGGAAAACTTTGGCCTTTATTTTTTGTATCTTATATTTTTTTATTTGGTGGATGGTTTGAAAGATATCTCGTAAAAAGTGCCGTGTGGATGCTTCCCTCCAACATTTTTTTTGTTGTACTAAATCAACAAAAATACAATTTTATCATTACCATTCTGCAGAATTTTGTGCTCTATCTAACGACACTAAAATTAGTTTTTTATCATTTTCCGTTTAGAAGATATTAGAAAAAAACTATATCAATTCCTTAACCAACTTTGAGGGGGTTGGGGGTGCCAGCAGGACTTTTGAAGTGGGTTTGTTTAAAAATCTACTAATGTTGACATACTTTATTCACTGTATAAAGAATTTGCTTCTACTCAAAAACCGAAGTATCGGGCCATTTTTGAACAATAAGTCACTAAGCTATAAGATAAATTTGTGATCAATCAGGGCCACCTAGAAGCAATATAAAAATAGTTTTAAAAATCAAAATTTCTTTAATGCCATATTTCGATTTAGAGTTATCTTAGGAAATCAAGCCTGTAAAATATACAAAATGTTTAAAAATTTTAAATTGGGATCAAATCCGGTTAAACTGGAAGTGACTAAAGTAAAAAAATATAACTTTAGTTTTCTTATACCATTTACTCATATTAATTTTTATTTTAATATGGCAAATACTCTACTACT
The DNA here is from genome assembly GCA_014170235.1 of Listronotus bonariensis. Taxonomy (NCBI): domain Eukaryota; kingdom Metazoa; phylum Arthropoda; class Insecta; order Coleoptera; family Curculionidae; genus Listronotus; species Listronotus bonariensis. The sequence continues at coordinate 46,953 of JACEGR010001534.1, forward strand.
ATTTTAGTATTACTATAAATTGAGAAAAACACTTAAACAAAAATGTATTTCACTGGTTTAAAAAATCAGTTATCTTAGTTACCACAATAAAATAGTCATTTATGCAACAAGTGCATAAAATGATCCTTTTTTCTCGAATGGAAAGTTTCACAGCACGCCCTTAGGCGAGTGCTACGACCCCTTGAGTAAAAAAAGACTGTTTATGCATGTGTTACATACTATATTTTTCTACGATCGTATTAAAATTTCCTAAATTACCAGTTAATACATGTTTTATTTATTTAAACCTATTAATTCTTATTTTTGCAGCATAGCTATTATATTGCAAACAAAAAAATCATAGCCTTCTTATTTTTTAAAAGACAATTATCCCCTTCATAACTATGCCGTTATGATTTAATTTAAAAAATTGTATATACTTAATTCTTGTAGAAATAATACTAAAACAGTATAAATTTCTTATCAAATTCTTAGTCATCCAAATTAATTATTACTATTAATTTTAAATAATTTCTATTAAATTTGTTCGCAAACTGTCAAATTTTAAAATTAGTGACACATAAACTAAAAGAAATAATGACGAAATCAAAGGTAACTTGACCGTTTGGTTCAGTTGATGTCGCATTTACTGTTACATTGCATAAATTGATATTTAAGGTTATTGTAGTAGACATGGAAACAAAACACTAATTCAAAGTGTGAAAAAACCTTTAAAGCGTTTAAAAACTTACTTTTTTAATACTTTATATGTAGTGTACTAGAATTCATTCGATTATTTTTCAAATTTTCAGAAACAGAACATGTTTAAAAACAAGTCGATATTTTTTAAAATGGCAAGTAGATATAACCCCTTAATAAAACTTTACTAACGTTTTTTGTATTATTCTGGTAATAAATTTTACTTTTTTTTTATTTAAAACAAATTGTGTTTTGAAAAATATATTTTCTTTTTTTTTTAGGTAAGCTTCAATGTCAGCTGTTTAATAACTATATTATAGGAGTTATTTAAAGTATGGGCTTATTATTCTCATTCAGTAACATTTAAAAAACGAAACTCTGGATTAGTCTTATAGGTAAGGTACTTTTAGATTTTTACCATTACAACAGTGAATACTCACCTATCAAAAGTATAACTTATGGATTTATTTTACTCTCTCCGATAGTGCAGTGAGACTTAAAAGGTTCAGGTCTCGATCCCAAGCCGGGAGGACATTTTTGGGTGGAAGTTATTTAAAAATAACATCCGCGGTAGCCCTACTGCGTTGTCTTAAAGTTGCTATAATATGCAAAAACTGCATGTTTCACTGCTTGAACAACTCTAACGGAACAGGAGAAAAGATAGGTTAAAAAGCTTATAACTCGACACCCATGGTGCTTCATTACTTGGGTGTGAATGTCCTAATTTTAATTTCAATTTAATACCTACGTCGCCACACATTGGGCCAAACTTGTGGCCGACCTAATTGTCAAAAAATTTGGCAAACTATTTGTAAGCAAGTCGACTTGAGATAAGTTCATCATGACAAATGTAGACGAATTACCCGTCCACACAAATGGTCTTTACCAAAGTTTGTCGTAGATGGCCTAATACCTGGCGGCGACATAGGATAGGATGAAGCCAAAATTAAAAAAACGTTTTACAAGTAGATTTCTTAATGGGATATTCAATATGAATAACTTTGTACAGGGTGTCCTATTTTGATTGTAACACCGGGGTATCTCAGTTATTATTAAAGACAGAACCTTGCGGTTTTTTTTGTTTTTATCTTTATGTAGCCCATCTCACGAAGGCTTATGCCTAAATACCAGTATACCGTGAGTGCCGGGTTACTGGATGTTTAACCCAAAATTGTCGTGTTTTGTTAACGTTATCCAAGCACTGAAACATGCAGTTGCATTTTACAGCACCTTTTTAGACAACGCGGTAGTGCCACCACGGACGTTATTTTTAAATAACTACTACCTAGAAATGGCAGAATACTACACAGTGGTTTGTCATTGCCAACTGTGAGGTGACGAGCTATTAAAAATCCGATGTCCGACTCCGAGATTCGAACCCGGATCGCTGCGGTAAGAGGCTGACACGCTAGCCACTACACCACTGCTTCGCGAACCTTAGCTATTTTTTTGTGAAACGAAATATGCCGTAAACAATGTCGTCATGGCCCTTTTAATTTATAAACTACAGGGTGATTTCAAAAATTTGGCATTTTCAGGTACCCCTTGTATCTTAGTTGGCTGATAAGGTATCAAAAAGGTAAAAACTAATTTTTCTTCTCAATTTTTATATTTCATATTCGAAATTTTGCAGTAGGCTATGCAAATCAAATTGGTTACCATTTTTTTATTGACTTAATAACTGTAATCGTGCTTACGTCCCGATTCAAAATTGGATTTTGTTTTTAACCCTATTAATGTTTTTTTTTTTAATAAATCTAGGTAGGTAGCACTTTGTTGAGCAACATTTTTAATTAATTATTGTTTTTATAAAATAATTTTCTTAATATATTGTTTCCATATTCTATTTTTTTTATTCAAATATAATCTAATAATCTATTATCTTACAAAATAGCAAAATTTAATTTAAAAATTCATGTACCGTAAGCACCACAACAATAATTAAGTCAATAAAAAAAATGGTAACTGACTTGGATGTAAACTATAAATATTGGAAATTTTATCTTTAATTATAAAAGTTATCTTATAGTTTAATATTATATATCTTTAAAAAGCTTGTTGAAACTAAAATTTATTTTTTAACAAATATACAGGGTATTCCATTTTAAAAAAATTTCTTTTTACCTTCTTGAAACGTTATCAGCCAATTAAGATACGCAAGGTACCGGAAAATCTAAAATTTTTAAAATCACCTTGTAGCTCAGAAACTAAGATCACTATGATGGCTTTGTTTTACAAAAAGCAGTTCAGGTTCGCGAAATCCGCAAGGTTCTATCTCTAATAATACAGGGATACCCCGCTGTTGCAATTAAAATGGGACACCCTGTACAGAGAATACGGATAAATAAAAAAATGTAACTGTTTTTATTTTAGTTTCTAACAGTAAAAAACAGGTTTCTAGGCACCTCCAGAGAATGCACAGCAACGATAAGATCTTAATTTTAAGAGGATTAGCCTTATTACGGTTCTGCATATTTTTTTTTGGTCCTATACAAAAACTTTATTTTTCAATGATTATGTGGCGCTAAAACAATAATAACTTACCTTCTACAAGCCATAAATACTGCGGCAAGAGGGGCCTCAATATTGCATGCAGCTGATGTTGCGCAACCTATGCATTATGCGAGCACGGAAGGTTGCCAACATGGGGGTTTTATGTGGTAAATGTAAATGCGCCGTATTTACCTTATGTGGCATGTTACATATTGCGTGTTAAATGAATCATTAGTAGCTTACCGTTGATGTAACACAAATAATTTTATAGGTTATTAACACCGCTGTCAAGGGTAGATACCTATTTGCCTTATTTGTTGACTTGATGCGTTCTTTCCTTTCTGTATTTTTTTCTGATTATATACAGGACGTTTCCTACCTACGGTAAGAAACTTTAGGTGAGTAATTTTGTCTTTCTTATTATGAAAAAAGTTCCCAATAACATGTGTTCAGCGTCTTTTCTAAGATACAGGGAGTTATTTTTTTAAAAGGTCGGCATTTTTTAAATATTTTAAAAGCACTTTAACCGATTTGGACTAAATTTGATTGCACCCATTTATTGTAACAGGGCGTTTGTAAAGCTCTACCCAGATAAGGATTTTTGAGTTTAGTGGCTGTCTCATTGTTTCCACAGCCCATATTATTGACAAAAAAAAGTACGCCACTGACTGTTTATACAGTATTTTTTCGACAAAGCAGTTAAAAATGCAACTTTTAGTTTTTATGTAATTTCTTTGTATCTAGGTTCTTTTTCAAAAAATAAAAGCCGCTCAATGTCTTCTAAAACGTACCCATAGACAACATGGTAAAAAAAAAACAAAATAAAAATAAACAATTATTTGCCTTTAAATAAATAAACACTTGTGTATTTTATTGGAAATCGTTGTTTTCCTTATTAACCAAAGTTAAAACTATTTATTTTTTAATTTTAGGATTGTATTTTATGCTGTTTAGGGATTCTTTTTAGTATCACTTAACGTAGCTTTAATAAAAAGCAAAGCAACATACGAAGAAAATACAAGAAACTTAAAAAGTTGCATTTTTTATTGCATAATAAGAAAAAAATATAAAAACTTTATAAAAACTCAGTGATGTACTTTTTTTCTCAATAATATTTGCTGTGGTGCCCACTGAGACGCTACTGGACCCAATAATTTTAATCTAGATAGAGCTTTACAAGCGCCTTGTTACATTTTATAGGAACTTTTTTCATAAAAACACTTGATAAATTACCATTTTATGTTTTGTACTGTAGTTACGGAAACACCCTATATAAATAAATTTAACCCACCAAAATTTGACGGGTTTACTATATTTTAATTAAAAAAAACAAAAATTATCTGATTTTTATTGTCAGAACTTACTGCAACAAAATCAAGCAACTAATGACAAACAAATGTCATATTGCACTAAAAGAGTTTAAAAAACATCCGATAGAGGCGCTGAATTTAAATCGATAATAACTGTCTAAGACCAGTCAAATTTAACGGAATATAATCCAGTACTTTCCAATATCCCAACTTTAAAATCTTCATGTAAACCGAAATATTCTTTAGGTCTTATTCCAAATAAGTCTGCAAATCAATTTTCATTGAACACATTCTAATCATACTAATACGAAGATTGATAGCTCTTATCTTCTGTCGCCATATAAAAATCCCTATCTGTCTGTTTACACAGTAAAATATTATTTGCCAAGAGTAATGGGTTGTTAAACAGGTTGTTCTAATTTTACTTGAATAAAGCGCCAAATTGGATAAAAATACCGCTTGTTTACTGATATATTTATTATTGAAAGGGAAATAATTAGGTGTAAATAATTTTGGCATACAGGATTATTCTTTGTTTATACAAGGATTTTGTGGCCTAAGTAGCAAGACACGTGCATATCTGTTATTATGCTGCTATGTTGTAGCAATTTTTTTAATGTTTTTTTATTTTATTCTATAATATATCATTATAAAGTCCATTTTGATACCTGTAAATATTGGCTCCCCTATTAATTTTACAACAAAATTTTGAGTTAAATTAAACGTTATTTAAGAAAAACCGTTATTTATACCGAATATTATTTTTAATAATAATATTTTACAGGGTGATTTTTAACCTATGCGCATAAACCTGGAAATTCATTTGCTAAGGACAAACAGTTACCGAAAAAAGATAGTAAAATATTTTTAGTCAAGGACATAATTAATTATTTAAAATTACACAAAAGAGGTATAATTCTAGGAACAAATAATTACTTAATTGTTAAAAAATACAAGTACTAACCTATTCTTTCTTTGTTTCAGCCATAACATGATATAGTCATTATTAGCCTCTTATTGTAATATTGAATCTGAAAGAAAGTTCTAATATTACAAATGCCAAACAT
>JACEGR010001534.1:55000-163433 GCA_014170235.1 Listronotus bonariensis
GAAACATTTGACATGGACAGGCTGGGTTAACGCGCCACTTCCATATATGGTGGTATGAATATTTGTGGTAGACTCGTCAAAAGGAACCCCTTTTAAAACTGTTATTATCATGAAGTGAATTTTATTACTGGTCCAAGGACTATAATAAGCCCTTAAAAACATTTTTCATGACGTCATTCCAAATCGAATGAGCTAATGCCCATATTTGTAGGAGGATTCTTCCTATTTAACGAGTTTTTATACTTGTTGAGTTATATTCGTAGTTTAGATTAGGAAGCGCAGTGTTGCCTTTTTGTTTGTCTTTTGTTAAAAACAGTTTTCGTTTGCTTATTGTTGTTTTTGTTACTGTTATTTACATATATTTTATTTTATGCTATGTTTTTGACCTTGTTAAAGATTAATCAGTTTTTATTGCAAATTCTAAATAACTAGAGGAGAAAAGTGCAAAATGTAAAATTTATTATTTAACATAAAAATTTAAAAAACAAAATGATACAGACATTAGCACAACCATTTTTTTAATGGTACACCCTGTATACTATGTCACTGATACAATTTTTTAAAGAGCTGTAAAAGATACTAGTTACATTTGATATATTTATCTTTATTACTTTCGAAATATGGTCATCCAAATTGAAAGAATAAGTGTAAATTTCAATTATGTAGGTATGTGCCCAAAAATCTTGGTCATGGCCATATTTCCAAAACCATTAAAGATAGACCCATAAAATATAGCATTTTTGTAACGCTCTTAAAATTATCTCTATTAATTATAAAGGGTGTTCCCATTTAAAAAATAATACTTTTTGTCGTACCCTTAAGTCGTACCATTAAGAAAAAAAGAATTCTTATAAAAGATACAGATTCTATACAATCATCCTAACAAAATGGTGTTTTTATTTCTTTTATACGTTAAACAACAAAAAAGTTAGACAGGTGTAAGTTTATTACATGTCTAATGGGAACTGAAAACTATTTTTCAGATTTGCATGGCCACATTTAAAAAACTAATTGAGATAGGTATTGTAGTATTTTTTTAAAGGGTTTTAAACGATCTTTTGAAAGGTGAAATAATATATAGGGTGTTCAATTTAAAAAAATATATACTTTTTTTGTACCCTGCACATCTCAGGAGATAAAAAAATTGATTACTAATTTAATTCAGAAACTACATAATTAAGCCAACAAACCGATATTTGAAATTATTTTGTAAGTTAAAAAATAAAAAAGTTAAGGGGGCGTAAATTTATAACTTAACACCCGATACATTTTGCTTTATTGCAGAATTTTCAATAAAATCCATAATAATAACTACCGAGACTGACTGAGGTTATAACAACTTACAGTTTTTATTTATCCCATAAATTATTTAAATGCTTTAAAAACGCGATAATCACACAGCAACACCAGCAAGCAGAATATGACAAAGAAATGTAGAGGAAAGTGACCAAATATGGAATACCATTTTGTTTTTAACCCATAATTTCCATAAACATTATAAATAAAAAACTTTTTGTAGTCATTGTTAGTAACCAAATAATTGTCCTTTATATTGCAAAAATTTTAAGGTACATTAATTAATATTAACTGGAATTTAAAAAATAATAATAATAAAAAATGATAAAGGTAGCTTAATATTGAATAGGTGCCCCAAATATAGAATACTATTAACACCATAAAAAGTAAACTTAATAAACAAGAATCTCTTTAAAAACTTTGGTATAACATAGAAAGCAACAAAAACAAATTTAAAAAATCACAGATCCAGGCGACAGACTCTGGTCCAGCGCAATTATTGTGCCCAGAGCCATACCAATGATGTGGGTGTCTTAAGCGAGGTAAGACGGAGTTTGTTGACACGGGACTTAACTACGATGGTGAAAAGAACGACCTCCGCGGGCAGCAGGTTCCACCATCTAGAAACACTAGGGATAAAAGAACGAACAAAGTGGGAAATTTGGGTTCAGGGGTTCAGTTGGCCCATATAGGGATGCATACGTGCGGCACCACGAGTTTCTCTATTAGGAACCGCAGTTAGTGGAGAAACTATACTGGAAAATTCCTTAGAGCAAAAGCCATTGAAGTTTCTTTAAAAAAGCGATAAATCCCCTACTTCTTTTGATTATTTTCTTCCTTTATTAAAAGCTTTTTAAATGATCAAGAAAACCAATTATGGAATATTTCATAATTGGTAACTATGATCTATCCATATTTGAATTTTCCGACGACTTTAAACTAATTTTTATATTTTTTTATTTAGGAAAGTTATACAGTCAAAGAACGTTAAAACCGACAACAGAACATCTGAATTACTCCTATATAGAGTGCATGAGATACAGTTATAAAACTGTATTTCATGCACGTTTTGTACGAAAAATACGTATTTTAAAATACCCTAAAAGTTATGAGAAAGCGATAACACAAAACGTTGCTACAGCGACGAAAGGGCTTGTACTACTGGCATGTGTTTTTCTTTTATCTTTATGACATCTAACGAAGGCTTATGCCTAAATACTAGTGTACCGTGAGTGCCGGGTTACTGGATGTTTAACCCATTATTGTCGTGTTCCGTCAACGTTATCCAAGCGCTGAAACATGCAATTTTGCATTTCACAGCACCTTTCAGACAACGCGGTAGTGCCACCACGGACGTTATTTTTAAATAACTACTACCTAGGAATCGCAGAATAATACACAGTGGTTTGCCATTGCCAACTGTGAGGTGACGAAAAATCCGATGTCCGACTCAAGATTCGAACCCGAATCGCTGCGGTAAGAAGGCTGACACGTTAGCCCCTACACCACTGCCCGCCACATTACCACTTATACTCGTAAATGGGCATAAAAAAATTGAGACAAACCCCTCTAATTGCGTGTGTGAGTTTCCGTTTAAGGGAAATGCCGGTATTCCATATTAGGGATACTATTCCATATTTGGTCACTTTCCACTAGTGGTTTCTCAAAAGAGTTAAAAGGTTTCACAAGAGCGCTGAATGCATGCAATATTGCCACCAATGTTTAACTTTAGCTGCTTAGTATTACGATAGTTGTGTAAAAGCTTTAAACCCGGCTCCTTAGTAAACTCTTCCATAAATACCTAAACTTACTATTGTAACAGGTCACTTTGCACCCTTTTAACAGAAATACCTTAGATTAGATTAGATTAGATTAGGAGGTGGATTGCATATCCTCTAACACTGCAACCTGCTCAGGTTTATTGTGTGTCCTCCGTCCATAGGTTAGAGCACGCTATCCAAGCCGGTCTGTTTAATCAGACTCCACAAGCTTGAAACTGGCCCCTTGGTATATCTTGCCGCTTTAGGTTTTCTTCACCCAGCCTTGCAAACCGCAGACGACAAAGGGCTTCGCAGTAGCACCATACGTGTTCTGCGGTTTCTTCTTCCTCCTGGCAGAACCTACATAGGTTTTCTTCTGCCAGGCCCATAGTTTCCATGTGTTTATTCAGTCTGCAATGACCTGTCAATTGACCCACTATTATTCTTACTGCCTTCCGGTTATAATTCAGAAGGTCTTTTGTAAATTCTGGCGAGTAAGCCTTGATGAACACTTTCGCCTGACGCTGTCCTGGTGTTCTCCTCCACCAGTCTTGTGATTCCCTCATAATCCATGATCTAATGGATGACCTTACCTGGCATGATGGAATACCACAGTAGGGCTCAGGACCTACCATTGTCCTACCAGCCCCCTCCTTTGCCAATTTATCGGCTTCTTCATTGCCTTCGTGGCCTTCGTGTCCTGGTACCCAGGCAATGGTTAGCTTGTTGGACGCACCCACCTCTTCCAGGGCAATTACGCAGTCCCGCACCAGCTTGGAGCTGATTTTGCATGAACTGAGTGCCCTGATGGCTGCCTGGCTGTCCGAATAGATTACTATGGTTTTATCCTCATAGCTCCTTCTAATGATTTCCCTAGCACATTGTTCTATGGCTACAATTTCGGCCTGGAACACAGTAGGGTATTGTCCGAGACCCAAGTTTATTTTCGTCCTTGGTTTGTCCCCATATATACCTGCTCCAACTCCTTGGTCTGTTTTGGAGCCGTCTGTATACCAGATTAGGTCGGCTTTAATGGGAGGCCCTGCCACCCAGTCCTTTCTGTCTGGTATTAAAGTTTGAAAACCTTTGTTTAGCCAGTAGCTTGGTACCATTTTGTCTGAAGGCATCTCACACACTGAGTTGACTTCTTGGTCCTCCTTGAATCTCCATTGTATGGCCCTTTCCTGTCTTATGATAGGACTCTGGCCTTGTTTGAGACGGTATTGTACCGCTTTCACTTCACCCTGTATGTAGATGTGAAGTGGCGGTAGATTAAGCAGCGCTTCCAGTGCTGCAGTAGGGGTCGATTTCATGGCCCCCGTAATACATAGACAAGCGAGTCTCTGTATACTTTGTAATTGCCTTATTGCCGTCTTTTGTAGCGTCTTTGCACCCCAGGCAATTGACCCGTAGGTTATCATTGGTCTGACGACCATTTTGTATAACCATAGGTTCATCTTCGGACTGAGTCCCCAATTCTTTCCGCAAAGTCTTCGGCATCTACCCAGGGTAGTTCTTGCCTTCTGAGTGACTTTGCTTAAGTGTGGTCCCCAGGTTAGTTTTTGGTCAAAGATGACTCCTAGATATTTAACCTCTTTTGAAAAGGGGATTTCCACTCCGTTGAGCCTGGAAGGTCTTAGTCCTTCAAGCGCTCTTCTTTTTGTGAAAGGGACGGTTATTGTTTTATGAGGGTTGACTGAGAGTCCCTCCTGTTTGCACCATTTGTCAACGATGTCTACGGCGTTCTGCATTCTGCCTGATATGTGCTCTAGGTGACCCCCATTGACTACAATGACGAGGTCATCAGCATAACCCAGGCAGTTGTACCTTTCACCAGTCAATTTGTCGAGAAGTTCATCTACCAGGACTGCCCAATATAATGGCGATAGAACGCCTCCTTGTGGACAGCCCCTCCCCACTTTAGCCTCCATTGTTACTGTGCCTAAGGTGGATCTTATGACCCTGTTTCTCAGGCTGGCTTCGATCCAGTTGCAGATCGTGTCGGGGATTCCTTTTTTCCTTAGCGCGTTCATTAGTGAGAAAGTTGGTACGTTGTTGAACGCGCCTTCTATATCCAAAAATGTTGCCAACGCCACCTCTTTGTCGTCAATCGACTTTGCCAGGAGTCTGTTTAGATCGTCTAGTGCTAGATCCACAGACATTCCTGGTTGGTATGCGTATTGGCGCTTGTTCAGAGGATTCCTATGAAGGGTGCTTCCTCTGATGTATCTATCCACTATTTTTTCCAATGCTTTCAGCAGGAATGAGGATAGACTGATTGGTCTGTATGACTTAGGCGTCCTTTCTAGGGATTTGCCTACCTTGGGTAGGTAGATCACCCTTGCCTTCTGCCATAATTTGGGTATGTAGCCCCAAGCTACACATGCTCTGAAGATTGTGCATAAGTGTGGCATTAGGATGTCCTGCCCTTTTTGCAACAACACTGGAAAGATTCCATCCAGGCCTGGCGATTTGAACGGCTGGAATTCGCCTAAAGCCCATCTGATGGAATTGTAGCTTACCACCTCAGCTGCTTTTTTCCAATCCACTTTCTTCGGGCGTTTTGGCCTATCAGTGGGTTGGGTTAGCCTTGTTGAGTTGGTGATTATTGACGAGCCCGGGAAATGTGTGCTTATTAGCAGCTCCAGGCTCTCCTCCGTTGTGCTCACGTATGAGCCATCTGACCTCTTTAGCATGCCGGGTTCTTGATCAGAGCCCTCTTTTGCCATGATTCTGTGCACTCTAGCGCACACGGGAGTTTCTGAAATCTCCTCGCAGAATTGTTCCCAGGACTTTCTTTTTGCCCTGCGAATCTCTTTGTTGTACTGCGTGAGTTTCGCTTTGTACGAGTTCCAATCATGGTTGACTTTGGCCTTGTTAAACAGCCTTCTCACCTCGGCCCTAAGGTCCTGGAGGTGGTTATTCCACCATGCTGTCTTTCTTTTCAGTTGTCTTACCGTTTCTGGACAGTTTGCCTCGTAAGCCGCCTGAATGGCTTCGCTTATTTGTTCTACTGCCAGATCAAGATCTCTCACTGTGACTATTTTAGCTATTCCGCCCCCAAGCGACTCCTTGAGTGTTGCTTCAAAGCCATCCCAATTTGTCCTCCTGGGGTTGCGGAATTTGCTTACCGTCAGTTGTGAGGTTTTTATGTCATACCTTATGTGGCGATGATCCGAGCACGATGGCTCTTCGGAAACATGCCAATTAGTTATTTCATCGCTTACATTGTGGCTACAGATTGTGAGGTCAAGGACCTCACGCCTAGTTAATGTAACGAAAGTTGGTTCCGGAGCCTATGTTGGCTATATCTAACCCTTCACCTGAAATGAATTCTAAAAGAGACTCACCTCTGTTATTAACATTGGTGCTTCTCCAGATTGTGTGATGGGCGTTCATGTCACCTCCTATCACCAGTTTCAAACCTCTTCCCCTACAGTGGGCCACTATGTCCCCCAAGAGATGTGGAGGACAGGTCCTCTCTTCGCCAGGGAAGTAGGCACAGCAAATCACCCAGGTCTCGGTGCCTCCATCTGCTGTTGTGGCTGTGGTCTTTGCTGTAACAAAATCGCCGGAGCAAAGCTCCGGAATTAGTGTACAATTTAAGCGTTTACTATTATAAATGATGCAGGCCCTGGGGTTCGGGGCCTCTGCATCGTACAATAACTACCACCACTTGAGCTGAGTCCTCTAATGGTTCCTTTGTTCAGCCATGGCTCTTGGATTAGGGCCATATCCAGGCCTTCTTTTTGGAATCTCCTACCAATTATGGCAGAAGCCGCCTTTGCATGGTGGAGATTCGCCTGGAGCACCTTTATTAGCTCCATCTTTAGGATGAGGTTGGGCTGGGGGAGCGGCTCTTTAAAAGATCCTTCTCCATCCTGGCTGTGTCCTGTTGCTGGGTGGCCTGTGGCCTTTTCAGCGGACTGACGCCACTTTGGATAAGAGGCTCCTCGGAGCCGCTCTCCCGTTCCACCTCGGCTTCTTTCACTTACAGAAATACCTTACTCTTTGTTTGACCTCCGGACAGTGCGAACATGCGTAGAGGACTACAAAGTTTTTCCCGAGGTGGCGGTTAGAGGTGCCGTACGGACGTTTTAACCTTCGGGGATCAAGGAAAGATTTACGCTAAATTAACGGCATCCTTCTTCTGGACCTAAGCGCTGTGAGCGAAGATTCCTATATGCTGATGGTATCTGTTTGGTAGTGAACGCAGAGGTATTTCTCAAATGGCGGAAAATAGATGGGCGTGCCATGGGAACTGTCAGTAGTGAAAGTGAAGGTTATACGTAACACCAGTAGCGGCTCTTGGTTTGACAGCCGACAATTTATGCATTGCATCGATTGTACAATTATTTTTGTTTTCTTTTTGGAATTTCTGGGAATTACCAGCTCGATTATCCAGATTTTTCGCCGACGAAGTTTTGGAAAGCATAGTCCGGAAGGGGAGAGCAGGTGGATTGGACCTGAAGGGACCAAAACCAAGAAAAAACAATAGAATAGAATAGAATAACTATAAAACGTCTGAACATTTTTTTCAATGGTATTTAAATTACAACTTATTATCACCGAATAGAAATAAAAAACCACCCGGTGGTGGTTTTCTTTTTAAATTTAGGCAAACTCGCCGGCGCACGGTGGTGAGGTCATATGAGATCATGCGGCCAAAATGCAGCAAAAACTATTAATTTTGTTTTTAGATTCAGAAATCTAATGTAAACTAAGTTTGCTGAGAATTTTTAAAGTAAGGACAAGTAAAAACTAGTTAATTTATCAGCAAGTTGAAAAAAACAAGCATTTTTGCCTGGCCTGGTCTGGATGCCGTTCAAGTTTTGTAATGCATTTTTCAGAAACTTCCCGTAAACTGCTTCTTATGGAATTAGGCACGGTAATGTAGGTTCGGTAACAATACAATATTATCAAGAAAAAATGGGGTGTAGGGGGTGGGTTAGGGATGTAAAGGGGTAAATTCATAACTTTGAAACCAAAGCAGATACGAACATGCGGTTTTTAGATTTTTATTTTATCTATGGTCACAATACAATTATTACTGAAAAAAAATGGGGTTGGGACTGGTTGAGCAGTGTGAAGGGGTGTTTTTACAACTTTAAAACCAAAAAGATACGAACATAGGATTGAGGTTTTAACAATATTTTTTATAATACTCTATTGACCATCAATATTATCTATAAACAATATCGTTGAAAATACAATATGTATTATGAAAAATATGAGGGTGTAACAATAAATTAATATCATTTGAATAGGCAAATTCGGGCAGCTACAATTAAACATTTATGAATGACGGTGAGTTTAAGTTTATTTTTAGTGCAAAATCTAATCTTTGGCAAACTTCGCACAATATTTATTTTCTTGTAGAAAGTGGAAAATTTTAATTTAAAAAAAAATGTACGTATTATCTAGCAAATTGATTTTATTCTACTTAAAGAAAGATATTTTAGAAAACCAAATATTACTACTAAATAAAAAAACATTGTATAACCTTAAAAAAAAATACAGTAAGAATAAATTTTACAGCAGCAATTGGAAAAAATTCTTTAACTTCATTGATATTTTACTCACTATATTAAAATATTTACTTACCTTGAAAAAACTTCTAATATTGGATTTTTTTTTTTCATCAGTAATATTTTAAAGGTATCAATTATATAATTTTTATTATAGTAAATGTGATTAAAAAATAATGACATGAAATATTTCATATATATTTAATTTTTTAAAATGAATTATGGCCACGAAATTACATTAGAGCTCGCCACTGTGCGGCGGTCGCTTAGCCAGTGCCATTAAAAAAACGAAAACAATGTAAAACATTATTCTACGAAAAATTTTAGCCCAACTACCCAACAAAACATTAATTTATGTTCGTTATTAAAAGTGGTTTAAATATATTTCAATGCTTTTAGTATAGGCAGTATTTATTTAATTTTTTTTACAGAAATAAAGATTATTTAAACATTGCATTTAATTGCTATACGAAGTAAGTTAAAATAGTAATGTTTTATTTTAATTCTCAAGCAGGAAGTTCTTTGCCTTAATTTTGTCGTAATTTTTAATTTTGAACAAGTGTTACAAATAATATTTGATTTTAAGTTCAAAAATAAATTTAGTTTTCTCCACTGCTAAACTTGTAAAGCATCTACCTTGTAAATGCTAAACATAATTTAAACTTTAATTGCTGTTTTGTAAATTTAGATATATGCAAGGATTTTTTTTTAAGTTTTTTTTTTGAATGGTTTAAAATAAAAAAAAGTGTCATATAATTAAAAAAACAAATAAAATGAAAGTTTTTACTAGCAACAAGTGCTAATGTGTGTGCTATGCCGGTCACTGTATAAAAAACAACGATTTTGGCCCACTTTGTAACGCAACCATTATTTTAACAAGGACTTACCAGAACATTAGAAAATTAAACAAAGGAAAATTACTGTTTGCCTATATAAAACGGTGAATACTATAGGAAAACCTTTACGACCCTTAAAGGGGGCACTAAGCCAGTTTTAGTTATAAATGAACCCCTTCAATTTCTAACGACTCTATGTAAATGTCGCTAACAATATTAAAAACGGTAATAAACGTAGGATATTTGCCTAATACACTTTTGCCTTTAAATGAAAATGGCATCCAGAGACACGTTAAGTTCCGTATTGCTTTTATTTTCCCGTATTTCTATTCGACAGTTTTTACCTAGTACAGTTTTCTATGGTTACACAGCAAACAACTTATAATAAGTAACATTTATTATTCATTACATAAATAAAAGCTATTACCAAGATACAAGAAAAAGCAGATTTTAAGAATATTTGTTTAGTTTTTAACCGACTTCAAAAACTAAAGTGGTTCTATTTTTGTATATTTTTAATGAATATTTACCGACTCCTTCGTTGATTGTTTACCAATGTTATATTTTTTGATTTTAAAAGGGTGCATCTTTAAGGTGCTTTTATGGTAAAATTCAATGGAAATCGACACCAAACCTCAAATTGACGACTTTGAGGCAAAAACCGAATAAGTCCAATTTTGGCGAAAACTACATTTTTACGTAGTTGTATTCTCTAAAGAAAGGCCCATCGATTGGTGCAAATATCGTAGATACTATTTTAAGGCATAATAACATCTTTATAAAAGTTTGGACATAGTTTGCAAACGGACAAGTCTGGATTGGTGTGATTTTTGCACCAAACGATTAAATTAACTATGGCGGGGATAGATCTGCATATTTTATTTGTCGGAACTCAAGAAATTTTTGCCTTGTTGAACCTTGTGAAACATTTAAAGCCCCTATTAAAAGCTTTATTTGAACAAAAGCTCAAATTTTGATACTTCAAATTATCTCTCTCTCTCTATTTTTTTCTTGGTTTTGGTCCCTTCAGGTCCAATCCACCACTTTTCCCCTTCCAGACTATGCTTTCCAGGGCTTCGTGGGCGGAAAATCTGGATAATCGAGCTCGTAGCTCCCAGAAATTCCAAAAAGAAAACAAAAATAATTCTACAATCGATGCAATGCATAAATTGTCGGCTGTCAAACCAAGACCTGCTACTGGTGTTACATATAACCTTTACTTTCACTACTGACAGTTCCCATGGCACGCCCATCTATTTCCCGCCATTTGAGAAATGCCTCGTGTTCACCACCAAACAGAATACCATCAGCTTATAGGAATCTTCGCTCACAGCGCTTAGATCCAGAAGAAAGATGCCGTCAATTTAGCGTGAATCTTTCCTTGATCCCCGAAGGTAAAACATTCGTACGGCACGTCTAACTGCCACTCCGGGAAGAACTTTGTAGTCCTCTACGCATGTCCGCACTGTCCGATGGTCCAAACAAAGAGTCCATACTTCAAATTAAATTCTGTCAGTCGACGGTTTTGCCAGTACTTCTGCGCTTAAAAATTTCAGAGCGTTTTCCCATTACCAGATACAAATATGCAGCAGTTTTTTTTCAAATAAAGCAAACAAAACTAGAGTAAAAGATGCTACAGTTTTAGTACAGAAATATGTTTCAAAAACTAATATTTTAGACAAAGATAGTGAAATCTTAAAAATATCAGAAATTTAGACGAAACCAACCTATTACTTAGACTCTTTTTTAATCTGATTACCACTTAAATGTCTGCTTATTTTAATAATAATTTAATGTTATAACATTTTTTGGCTTATTTGGGCAAAACTCAGACAAGTCCAAATTTTTAAAAATTTCCTTTTTTTTTTAGGAATACACCTAATAAACCTGTCTATAAAAACTGTAAATACAAGAAAAAATAATAATTATATTTATAATAATTATACTTCATATGCTATACAGTTTCTTTAAATTTTTAACAATTTTAAGATCTGGACTTATCCGGTTTTTGCCCCAAGGTCTTTAATAAACCAAGTCAGGATCTGATGGTGAAAACCTGGAGAAACCGAGAGAAAACCTTAAGTTTTAAAAACACGAACCTGCATTTTTTGATATGTGTTTACCTACTACACCGTCAGTTGTAAACCCATTACAAAAAATATTTTCTATTCAAAATAATGCACCTTTCAGGAGTCCTCACTGCAATAGAGTCTGAATTTAATGGTAAAATCCTGAGGAAATCGAGAAAAAACCTTAATATTTCAGGGGCTTTTATTTTAAATATTTGTTTACTGAACACTTGATCAGTTAAGTACTTATTATTAAAACTCTCTTAGTAATTGAAAGGGTGCACCTCCAAGATAGTCTTATTGGAACCAAGTCAGGATCCGTTGAAAAATTTCTCTGGAAATCGAGAGAAATCCTCAAATTATAAAATCACGTATACCTACAATTTTTAAATATATGATTACCGATTATTCCGTCACCAGAAAGTTTGGCTTAAAATGTGAGACTTGCAAGAGAAAGCCTGTTTTTGTGTAAATCAGAAATATAAGTTTTCTATAAACGGCGTCCAGCTTGGCCCACCCTGTATTGTGATCGCCATTTTAATGAGAACTAACTGGCACTTTATAAAATTAAACAAAGATAAATTACAGTATTCCTATATAAAACGGTAAATACCATAGGAAAACCTTTACTACCCTATAAAGGGGCACTAAGCCAGTTTTAGTTATAAATGAACCCCTATTAATTTCTAACGACTATGTAAATGTCTCTAACGATATTAAAAACGGTAGTAAACGTAGGATATTTGCGTAATACACTTCTGCTTTTAAATGAAAATGGCATCCAAAGACACGGTAAGTTTTACTTCGACGTATTTCCGTATTGCTTTTATATTCCCGCATTTCTATTCGACAGTTTTTGCATGGTAAAAATAGTTTTGTATGGCGACAACGCAAATATCTTATAAGTAAGATTTATTATTCGTTACATAAATAAAAGCTATTACCAAGTATACATACAGGTGTGAAAACGAACTCGCCGACCATAGGAAATTAAAAGCATAGGAACTATTTGAGGTAGGATGTGCTTTGTTTGTGTCACCGTCCGACGAAAGGTGGAAGCGGTGGCTCGGCAGCCATTAATCTCGATTCTGTTCGAATCGGCGGGCTCGTTGCAGTGATGAATTCGGAAAGTATTTAATGCATTTATCGCCTATAATTGACGGTTTGGTTTCCATACCGGTATACAAAATAAGGAGTTTCTAGTTTTGACTGTATATTTTTTAATGTATGTTTACTGACTACTTCAGTAATTGTTTACTAATGTTTTTTTTTTCCTCAAAATATAAAGCACGAACCTGCATTTATTTACTGGTTGTTGTTTACTGATTACTCCGTCAGTTGTGGACCGATTATAAAAATTATTTTGTGTTTAAAGTAATGCACCTTTTAGGTGTTCCCACTAAAATAAAGTCAGAATCTGATGGTGAAATCCTGAGAAAATCTAAAGAAAACCTTAAAATTTAAAGGCACCCGCAACCTAAGTATTTGTTTACTGATTACTCGATCAGTTAGGGACTAATTATTAATTGTTTTTATTCAAAAAGGTGCACCGTCCAAGGTGGTCCCATGAGAACCAAGTCGGGACAAGGTAAAAAAATTCTAAGAAAATTAAAAAATCCTCAAATTCTAAAATTCACGTTTACCTAAATTTTTGAATGTACTTATATACATCGATTATTCCATCACCAAAAAATTTAGCTTTAAATGTGAAACTACCAAAAAAAACAATTTTTGTGTAAAACATACAGAAATATAAGTTTTCTATAAAAGGTGTTTAACTTAGCCCACCCTGTACTGTATGCACCATATTAACGAGAATTAACTGGCAGTTTAGGAAATTAAACAAAGGTAAGCTACTGTTTGTCAGTACGACGTTTCCAAGATAATGAGGGCCAGTATGGGCAAGTTAGAAATAGTGGGATATACAAAGTTAGTTAAATAAAAACAAATTATGTGCCTAATAATTTGTTTATTTATTTAGTTGTTTATTTAATTATCAACGGCCGATTTGCCCAATATAATGTTGTTTGGAAAGTCTTAAAAATTAAAGATATCTAAAGATATCCGGAAAACCAAGAAATTTAAAATTGGTTTTATTTATTCCCCGGTGTTATTTAAAATTCAATTTAAAAATAAATAGCACTTGCATTGCCACTTTTAATGCTTTTTTCATTGGTGTTTTTTTTAAAACTACGGTCCAAATATATTAAAAAGAAAATTTAAAAGCCAATTTAATTACAAATTCAATGATATACCTTACATTCAGGTTTAATCTTAATACGGACCTGTATTTCTTAAAAATTTGGTAATAATAATTAACTCTACACTCTAAGTTACTCTAATCAACCAAACAGAAATTTACAAAATCCCACTAAAGTCACTAATTTACCTTTTTTAAATACGGTCTTGATATTGTAATAATAAAATTTTAAAGCCAATTTAATTTTAAATTTACATCATGGTTTAACCGTAAAATACACACCTGTATTTCTCACAATTCAGTATAAATAGTAAGCTCTACATTTTTAACTTATAAATATTTTTGAGAGAACAATGGTACGTCACTGAATTTTTCTAAAATAATAGTCTTTTTTCCCGTTTAGTTCAAAACAAATTTGATCTCCTAACTTTTTTTGTTTGATGTACGGCTTTTGCCTAAATAAATAGAAACCATTTTTTGGCAAGGTCAAATTTCTATCTAAAGAAAGAATAAATTACGAACGTTAATTTTTATTGTAGAATTTATATAAGGAATACACCTGACCATGCCAAAACATGGTTTCTCTTGATTTACGCGGAAACTGTACATTAAACAAGAAAATGTCAAGAAATTAAACTTGTCTTAAACTAAATGAGGATTAAAAACAAGATTTTTATTTTTAAAAAATTCAGTGGCGTACAATTTTTTCTTAAAAATATTTACCCTAAAACCTCATAGACGACATTCGTAATTTTTTTTATATGCCAAAAAATGTCTTTTGGTGCAAAGGGTCTTTTTTCCAATTTTTTAAAAATACCTAAATAGATATAGAAGTAGAAAAAATATATATAAAAAAATAACAACCCGTAGTTCAAAAACTAAGACGTT
This sequence comes from Listronotus bonariensis, assembly GCA_014170235.1. Lineage (NCBI taxonomy): Eukaryota > Metazoa > Arthropoda > Insecta > Coleoptera > Curculionidae > Listronotus > Listronotus bonariensis. The sequence goes on from JACEGR010001534.1 coordinate 69,578, forward strand.
AAGGTCATATGTTCTTATAAAGTTAATTTTTCATTTTTTCGTGGAAAATCACCTCCTAAAATATTTCGCATTTGATTATAAAAACCCTGTATACACTCCTGCTCCTAGTTAAAAATGGCATTCAAAGAAACGTTGGGTTTAAGTTTGCCTTATTTCTGTATTGCTCTTATTTCCCTGCATTTCTGTTCGACGGTTTTGCATAGTAAAATAGATTTGTATGGGAACAACGCCATAACTTAAAACCTAAATTTATTATTTATTACACAATTACAAGCTATTGAAAACTCAAATTAAACGACTTGGCAATGTTGCAGTTGCAAATATAGAACATACATTTCATAATCAAGTTTTGCTTCCTGTTGTTGCAGTTAATATTCTATTTTTAGAGAATTTTTATGATTTATGGGATAAATGTAATAAAAAATTAAAAGTTCGCCTACAACTAGTATTAAGCGTTTAAGTGGTTGCCATCATGGATTTCGTTAAATATTCAACAATGAAACAAAACGTGCAAAGTCAGTTTTGGTTTATCTGCAGTTAAAGTCTAAATAACAAAGAACTTACGCTTTATGGATATATATAAAGTTTCTCGAAACACTGACTATTATCCTGCTTTGTGTTATTTAGGTTGTCAGACAATGATGTCAGTCAATGTAATCAGGTAATTTATGTAAATATTCTTGGCCACATTGAATTTTATTTTTATCAGCTGTTTAACCGAATTGCAACACTGTGCTCCTTAATTTGAATTCCCAATAGTAGAAATTTGACCCCAGCGGAATAAACAAATGAGAATCAAGATTTTCAGTTATTTAACGTAGGTGCATTAGAATTCAGAGAATTGATTTTTATAACCTAAAATACTTCAAAATTGACATTTTTATAACCTAGAATTTCTTTAAAAGACATTTTTGTACATACAGGGTTTGTATTCGTGTTAAAAACTAAGTATACACTTTATTGTAATCCGTTTGACTCTCTAGATTTGTAATGCGATTTTTTTTCGTATAAAGTGGGAAAACAATAAATAAATAGGCGTTTTATATAATTAATTACTATTACAGCCAAATAAAATGTATTACATAATTTCTAATTTATATTTTTAGTCAACAGAGAAATTTTAATTCATATTCTCCGCTTGCTTAATGACAAATCGTAACTCGGTTCTTGTATTCTTGCTTTACATTAAATTAGACCCACCTTGCTAAGCTCTCTTATCACTATTTTGATCCAAAACCCAAATTTTATTTAAATATATTTAATAAATATTTTTTTCGCTATGCTTTGTTATATGCATCCAAAAATAAAATCCTTTTAAAACCCTTACCTTAGACAGCTCCAAAAAAAACATCGGAATTTTTTTCCTTTAATCTATGTAAAATTTTATGTGGGGTAACATGTTCCTTTTTTTAGTAGTCTATAATTTTTATCACGAATATGATTAGGCTTTTATGTTTTACCCATCTATTATTGATCTGTAATACCTTAGAAACGGAATATGTTATGGTAGCAATAATACCTGCTATCACACCTAGGGCATTATAAGCGGGCAATATGATAATGCCCGCTTATAATGTCCTAATGCGCTAATATGGAAATTTTATTGCTTATCCAATTTTATTTCTATCACAATAAAGATCAAGTTTATACAAAAAAGAATTTTCAATAGTCGATACGGAATTAACCTCGGAATTAACTGAATTGGCAATCATTTTGGCTACTTTGTTTTTGGATGAAATACTTTCTTCTATATATCCTTCAGCTACTGAAGAGCTTTTCCATTTCCCATGTTGTTTTAGCGTTTCAAACGAAGCACCTGCCTCAACAAGTAAAGTTGACGATGTGCGACGCAAACAGTGGCCGGTGTAAGCTTCTGCATTATCCAATTTTAAAAATTTTGCGATCAATGTTGGGACGCTTCCTATGGTATTTTTTCCAATGGGTTGTACTGTACATCGACCCTTTCTATAGGTAAGAAAAAATCTTCGCTCCTTTATTCCACCTGGTCTTAATGTTGTGTACTTTTTTATTAAATTTAAAGCGCCTAAATCTTCTTCAATGATAGTAAAACCTTTTGAAGTTGAAGTTTTAGTTTCTGGTACCTTTATAACCAAGACTGTTCCTCTAACTTCAATGTCATCAATAGTCATTTTAAACAACTCATCTCGTCTTAAACCTCCAAAAACACCCATTACCAATATGACTTTGTGTACCAAGTAGATATCATCAGGAGCCTTCTTAATAAATTTTAATATTTGTTCTCCTTCCAAAACTTTAGACTTCTTCGGGACGCATCCTTTCGACTTAACTTTAAAAAAGATATGAGACGATGGTATTGCGAAATGTCTATATTTTCATAGACCATCAACGTAGACCTTAGGGTGGAATACTTGGTCCAGATAGAGTTCGGACTGTATTTTTCCGACTAAAAATAATAAAGTTTATTAAACATGTTTATTAAAATAAAATCAATAACTTACCAGTTCCTGAAAATATGTCATTAAAACGGTTTCGGTTATTTGAAGACTGCGTTCGCATCTTTTCAAATACCAAATATGCCATACTCCCGATCATACTGTTGCCTTGATTTAACTGGCAAAAGATTTTCGGTCGCTTTTAAATATAGGCACTGTTCTCTTATATTTTGTGGAATTTCCTCCATTTTGAGCAAATCGTTAAATAAAAAATGCCAACTGGCTAACTGATAGAAACATCAAAGTCAAACTTAACACCAGTCATTATCTACTTACGTATACAGGTACAGGTGCAACTTATTTTTTATATTACGAATAAATAATGTTAATTAGTCATTGAAAAACTCTTTATTGGGTAAAACATAAAGCATTGTATGCACCACGGGCTTTACTGGACTATAATGCCCATCAGGTCGAAATCTAGCCCTCGGGCCAGAAGCCCTCGGGCTATTTTGAGCTTTAGGGCATTATAGTCCTAGTAACGCCCTTGATACATAAATAGCTATTAGGGTTCTGTTTTAGTTTTAGGGTCATTATTGTTATACTTTACGTCGAAAGCTTTGGATTGACATGGATTTTTTAATATTTTGTACCTACTCTTTATAAATGTTTAATGATTCAGATTCTACTTTTATTGCGTTATGAGAGCTATCATCCTTTTTAAAGTATTTCATAACATAAATAATAATATTTTTTGCCGAATAGCAAATTTGCTCTATTTTCATAAAAACATCTGTCACATAAAAATTATTTTGATGTAACCAACTAAAATTGCTTTAAATGTGTCAAGGTACGACGGTTCTTTTTTCTGTAATTTTTTGTTTCATCTGGTTTGGCAAAGTTGAAAAAAGAAAAAAGTTTCCACTGGGGTATTATTTCTACTACATAACGAAGTACAAAAAAATATAATTAGACTAGTATAGCACAGTAGAATAGTCATTGTTCCATTTAATATATAACTGTAATAAGATATTTCAAGGCTCACTTAAGTTCGGAAAGCGAATATTACATTACAAGTGTGGAAACTGACTAATTTTACCCGAGGGAAAATATTGTTGCACGGGTAGGGGATATAATTCTCAGCCTTTTTTTAATCCCGGGATCCTTGGATAGTCCACAAATTTTAGGATAGAGTACAAAAAGTATTTAAAAATTACCTTTAATTTTTTAGACTTTCTTTAAAAATTAAAAAATATATAAACAAAGGAGAAATGTGTTCCTTTAAACAAAAAACCACTAATGAAAATATAGGAAACTCAACCTGATAGAAGCTTTCTTTTGATAAAGACATTTCTTAAGTCGTATTAATCAGGAAATTTTTAAAAGGACCTAATCAGGTCCTTTTAAAAATTAGAACAAAACTGTATTTCTGCAACATCGACGTACCCTCTTATAACCTCTGATTGATCGCATTAAAACATTTGTAATTTGTAATATAATACAACAAACTTAAATCAATATTAACCCTATAAATAATAATGAGTAAAATATCCCAAATATACTTTAAATAAATATTTTTAAATGCAAAATACTAATAACTTGCCTGATGCTTTTACATGAATTTCTTAAAGTAAGACCGCGTAAACCTGACTAAAATCAGCTGGGAAATAAAAATGGCTTACTTTTTATTTTTATTGGCATTAACAACTTGACAAATTGACAGAAAAACTAAGTGCGTTCCGTTTTATGCAATAATAGTTTTTTAAATGAAATTTATTTATTAATTCCGAAGTTTCCGGGACTTAAGCAATTTAATCATGACAATTTCGGGACTGTAAAAGAGCAGGATCGCGAGCTTCGGGATCCCGGAAATCTCCTATGCACGAGGCATCGGCGAGATCGACACACCCACGAATGTAAGAAAGTCATTTTTACACAAGTACGTACAGGGTGGCGTCTTTTCGTTGACCTTGCAGGGAATAGTGAATACTAAAAGAACGAATCTGATTGCGCAATCAGATTCGTTTTGATGAAACAAATTTAGTGATAAAAGTAAATCATGGCTAACTTAATTCGTTTTGCAGATACAGAGTGTTTTTTAAATTTTGTCAATATGGCCAGATACTTGTATCTCGCTTGATATTAGGGATAGAAAAGTTTAAGGGATTTTACGTAGAATTTAGTGACGTACTCATATTTTTTCATTGACTTTAATTTAAAGGTTTTTTAACGGAACCTTTTGCTTATTTTATGAGCAATTAAAAGGTCTTTTTAAAAACCGTAAAAATACTTCATTTGATATATTTAGTTTGCATAATTTCGGAAATATGGGCATCGTCAGGAATTCGATAATCAAATGGAATTTTTAAACCCAAATTAAACACCTTGTATTTTTAACCGCCAACTAAAAGACATTTTAATGACCTTTAAGAATTTACCAAACTAAAAATAATTTTCTCTAACAGTTTCGGAAATATGAGCTTCCAAATCTTAATGCAAATATCTAATTTCTACTATTTTATAGATTTATATGATATTGTTTTTAAAAACTATAAGAAATAAGTATAATAAATGTGGCATTTTCTTAGACCTTATCTTTTCAACGGTAATAAAATATACAGGGTGTTTCGTTCAAAAAATCCTGATAATGAATATATTTCCAAACTATTAAAGAATAAATATATAAATGTTGTATTTTAGGACTTTTAAGCAGACCTTTTAACTAATAATAAAATATACAGGGTGTTCCATTAAAAAAATGTAATTACTTTAAAACAAAAGTCACCGGAAACCAAACCAAAAGCGCTACTGAATTCTACATAAAAATCCGTAAAAAAATTATATTTATATTTTTTTTCTATCTCTAATATCAAGCAAGTTACAAGTACCTGGCCAAATAGACAAAACACTCTTTATCACCACAACGAATTTAGTTAGCCATAATTTACTTTTATCACTTAATTTGTTTTAAAAATCTAAATCGAGATTGCGCAATCAGATTCGTTCTATTTCTATTATTTTTCGCTATAAACTGCAAGGGCAAAGAAAAGGCGCCAGTCTGTACAGTATTTTTCTTTTAACTACAAATTATTCACCAAAAACTAATTTGATGTTTGTTTGTCCTTACAGAACAGAAAAACTAGAAAAACAATTAAAACTTTGCAACGTTACAGTGTTGTAAACTTTTCCTCACTGCGATATACAGTGCTTGTCTAGAGTTAGGACCCAGAAACTTTTGAATTGTTTGGTATTTTTATGAAAATTAAAAGGACTTTTGGTAAGACAAACATAGACCAAATTTTGAAGAAGAAATTACAGGTATAAATGTCAAACTAATAGTTGAGTGTTATTTTGAAAACCAAAATTAAATGGAAGAAAGGGTCTTGTGGCACATCATTTTTAAAGGTGGTAACAAGTAATTTCTAACCCCAAAATATATTATTAATACCTTTTCCTACCACAAAATGGCGGTATTTTGAAAATTATTTGAATAATTGATTAGGATGGCCATATTTCCGAAACTAATAAAGTAAGATACACATAATGTGGTATTTTCTTTGAAGCATTAGCTGAAGCTGAACAAAAGGAATATATTTTTTAAAAGCAGAGCCTGTAAAATATATCCAAATTATGTATATTTCACTTTATTACTTAATAATTTCGGAAATGTCGCTCATCTTAATCTAAAATTCAGGTAATTTTCAAAGAACCTCCATTTTGTAGAGGGTAAAAGTACTGAATTTATACTCTGGGCTTATAAAGGAATCTTCAGGAGCTTTAAAAGGATGTACCACGACACCCTTTTCTGTTTAATTTTTGCTTTCAAAATGGCGCCCAACTCTTAGTTTGATATTTATGTCATTTATCGCCTAAAATTTGGTTCATGTTGTCTTACTTAAGTCAAAAAAGTAAGTTTTATATTTTTTTAGTGATCCTGTATAATGTTAATTTTTATTTTTTTATTGTACATAACAATACTAATATATTAGGTACATTTATTTCTTCGGTTTTATAAATAAAGCTGTAGTAAATTTTTAAACTTTAAACTTTAAAACAATTTTTTGGTACATTCTGTTTTATTTAAAAATATATATTTTAATAACTAGCATACGTACGTATTTAAATATATAGGTGTTGCCATTATACAAAGTGTGTCAAAAATTTTAAGGTTATTTTTTTAAATTTATTATAGCCTTGACCTTATTTTTTTAGGCAACCCTATGGCGATATCTTTGTTTAAATACTATCTTTAATTTAAAACACTTTTTATCAGGTAAACAGATGGGTAAAGGTCGCCCTTTATTCGGATCTCCTACTATGATAACTCCATATTTATTTTAAATAACAAAATGACAGCAACGACAGCTGTTAAAAAATACAGGATGTTCCAACTCTATTACTTCGCCTCTGTACAAGATACAAAAATAAACTTAAATTAAAATATGTTTATTTGGATTATTAACTGTACTAGTTAATATACAAGTTGTCTCAAAAACATTATATTTAATGTCAAGCTAGTTTTTTAAATAGAACACTTTGTATATTTTAATAAGTATTAACTCTGTATTGAATTCTACATGTAGAAACATATATAACACACTATACGTCAATTACTGCTGGTTTTTGAGATATCAATAATATGTTAATATATTTATTACTGATTAAAAGTAAAAAAGAAAATATATTTTAGTCTAAATTATTTTCTAAATAATTCACAATACGTCAATTATGGCTGGTTTTTAGGTTAGATTAATAAATGTCTAAAATAAACCAAACAGCTGACTTACTTGTTAAAATATACAGGGGTAACCCTTTAAAAATCTACTTGACAATAAAAATTCCGGTTTGGAGTCACCTTGTATAATAAGTGGTATTATCAATTAAAGGATATACCAAATATTCATTTCTTATTTAAGGTTTATTTTTGTATCTTGTACAGAGGCCAAGTTATTTCGTGAATTAATAGAGTTGGGACACCATGTATATTCAAATCTTTTATTTCTAAGTACTGGGTGCCCATAAAATTACTAGAAGCCCTTATGTGGCACTTTCGGTTTAACCTTTGCCCTTGATTTTGATATTTTAAATAAAACACACTTGCTTACTATTTCTACACAATTAGTTTTTAAGATAATTACTTTCAAAAATTGTTTAATAATTTTATTTGTCATCAACTTGTCTAAAAACAACTTATGGAAAAAATATATGCGATTTTTTAAATCAATTTAATAACATCTAATTTTTTTAATTTTAGACAATCCACGAAAGGTACGCGCACATACGTCGGTATCGGACGGACTGTACGGAACGGAAAAACATATTCCTAATGAAACTAAATGGAGCATCGCACATAGGTCCGGACGGTACGCATCGTCTTTTCAAATTTCCGCGAGAATATAGCTATTAAATGAAAATCCGGATGATACCGACATCGCTACATGTTCCATAATTTCGTCCCATGGACAAAAAACAAACACTTTTTATTTAGTAATAACTCCATGTAATTTTTTAAAGACTATAATCAAATAATCATCACACCAAATAAATTTGATAATTATTTTTAGAAATCCTTGCTATTTATTTTAACAATTATGTTAAGCTGCGGCGTGCAGATTAGTATTTTATTTTTATAGCAATTTTAGTTTGTTTTAATTTAATGTACAAGTTTAGGTTTGGGTATTGTGTACCAAGATACGTAAAAATTTTTTATGAAAATTCGTAAGACTTTAAGCCATTGAATAATAATAAATATAAACTGAAAACCCGTAAGAATTATATATATTTGTTTACTTTATCCCACCTCCAAACCTAATAGTTTTTTTACCATTACTAATAAAACACTTAAAAATATGATATTTCCACGATAGTTAAAATAAATGTGGTTTTTTTAATCGTTATCATTAAGATAAAGTACTCCATTCTAGTACACTACACAAAGTGTTAAAAAGCGAAACTTTTTTTTACACTTCGAAGCTTTTTCTTAAACTATAAATGACTGTTTTGTTATGTATAATAATTCATGCAATGTAACAGTAAGTGCGACATCAACTGAACCAAACGTTTAAGTTACCTTTGATTTCGTTATTATTTCTTTTTAGTTCATGTGTCACTAGTTTTAAAATTTGGACAATTTGCGAATAAATTTAATGGAAATTATAAGACATTAATAGTAATAATGAATTTAAATAATTAGGAAATTAAAAAGGAATTTATACTGTTTTAGTATTATTTCTACAAAAACTAAGTACATAAAATTTTCTAAAAATTAATTAACGACATAGTTATAAAGAGGTCTTTTAAAAAATAAGAAGGCTATGATTTTTTATTGCAATATAGTGGCTCTGCTGCAAAAATTAAAATTATTAAGTTTAAATAACTGAAACATGTATAAACTGGTATTTGGGAAATTCTTATACGGTCGTAGAAAAAATATAGTATGTAACACATGCATAAAGTGTCGCTTTTTCACTCATTGGATTGCCGCACTTGCTTATGTCAAACTTCTCATTCGTAAAAAAAGTCTCAACTTTATACACTTGTTACATAAATTACTATTCTTAGCTATTTTCAAGAGAGCGTTGCGTTTTACAATTCTATTAATATCTTAGAAACTTAAGAGTTTAATTAAGTAAGGATATAATAATTAAGAAAATAAAATTAAAAAATAAGTTTTCAATTTAAATTTTAGGCTAAAGGTAGTGCTTCCCTTTATGTTATTAAAGTCCTTTTTTTCCAAAAGTCAATTTCTGTGGCACTTTCGATAAAATCGAAAAGGTATTTTTACGGTAATAGGAAATAAGGTTCTTTAAATAGGTTTATAAAATTTGCTTTTTATCTACCTACCCTAATTTATTTTTTAATATATTTATAAAATTGCAATTAATATAACATTTTTTTAACGCCATTTTCTCAAAAAAAATTATGGAGTGTTTGCCTATCGCACATGTGCCTATTTGCTTAGAATTGCTCGTAAAATCCAGTTTTAGTAAATTATACAGGCTGATTTGTTTAAAATAGCAAAGTAAAAGTTCCGATTAAACCAAAAGCGCCACATAAAAGCGAAAATATTAAAAATCTGCATTGTATAACCATAGTATATTTTACAAAAATTTTAAAATGTTAGAAGACTTTTAAAGTATATGACAAGTTTGCTAGTAACTTCGTGGTAGTTTTTAATATTATGTTTTATTGGTAGCTAGATAATTTTATAGATTACATACTGTGATGTTACATTTTTAAAAGAAGTTTTTTTCGGAGTAGAAACCGAAAGAAGTTTATGCAAAAGTATTTAAGGATAGAGCAAAAATTAAGCGTTAACTTACCATAAGAATAGTCACATATTTCATAATATCTCGAAAAATTAAATTTAAGTATTCCAACCACACCACTGAATTCTAGGTGTTTCAAAACAAGGTGACCCAACTTCTATATTACAGTAAACAGCTGATATTGTGACGCCATGAGAGTCCTTTTTAACCAATTTAAAATTAAAAATATAGTTTCTACAATTGTTAAAGTCTATTTAATCCAATATTTACTCACAAATACAAGTATTAATAACAGGATTTTTACAAAACAATACATAACTAAAGACATTTTTTTAAAAAAGAATACCCTTGACGGGACATCTATCGGCTGTCAAATGAAAAAGTTGTCTCTAAACACCTTGGGGTCAAGCAGAGTCGGTCTATATTGGATCGCGACATTCGGCCATATTACTTTGACGTGTAATGACGTCACGTTTCCCATTTTTCGGTTATGTTATTCTTTGACGGAGATATACAGTCAATTCTATTATTAGAACAACCGTTTGCACAACAGTTCTTAATTATTATTAAGTTGGTAATTCTTTTCACTTTTAAATAAAAAACATTTGAAATTACATCTTTCAACAAATATCACTTTCAAAACAACAACAACCTAAAATAAGAAATGTATATTTGGATATACTCCTTTAATTGATAATACCACTTATTATACAAGGTGACTCCAAACCGGAATTTTTATTGTCAAGTAGATTTTTTAAAGGGTTACCCTGTATATTTTAACAAGTAAGTCAGCTGTTTGGTTCATTTTAGACATTTATTAACTTAACCTAAAAACCAGCCATAATTGACGTATTGTGTTTTTTGCGGTTTAATGCAATTAAATAAATATCTGTCTAAAATAAACTAAATTGCTGACGTACCTATTAGTAGTTCTTAAAATTGGTTTTTATCAGTTACATGTTATATTAATTGTCACTCTGACAGTGACAGAATTATTTAAATAATAATTTTGACTAAAATATTTTTCTTCTTTTACTTTTAATCAGTAATAAACATATTAACATATTATTGATATCTTAAAAACCAGCAGTAATTGACGTATAGTGTGTTGTATATTTTTCTACATGTAGAATTCAATATAGAGTTAATACTTATTAAAATAATACAAAGTGTTCTATTTAGGAAACTAGCTTGACATTAAAAATAATGTTTTTTGAGACACCTTGTATATTAACTAGTACAGTTAATAATCCAAATAAACATATTTTAATTTAAGTTTATTTTTGTATCTTGTACAGAGGCGAAGTAATAGAGTTGGAACATCCTGTATTTTTTTTATCCTTTGTGACATCTCACGAAGGCTTATGCCTAAATACCAAAGTACCGTGAGTGCCTGGTTATTAGATGTTTAACCCATTTTTTCCCTGTTCCGTCAACGTTATCCAAGCACTCAAACATAAAGTTTTACATTTTACAGCACCTTTTAGATAACGTCGTGGGTAGTGCCACCACGGACGTTCTTTTTTTTTTAATAACTACTACCTAGGCTTGGCAGAATACTACACAGAGGCTTTGCCATTACCATCTGTGAGGTGACGAGCTATTAAAAATCCGTGGAGGGAACCGAGATCGCTACGGTGAGAGGCTGGTACATTAGCCCCTACACCATGCTCGTCACAATAAAAAACAACAAACTGTGCTACTTGACAAATTTATAATAATATACAATAAATCTTAAATTTCCAAAAATATTTAGGAATACAGTAGTTTCATTTACTATTACTTTGCCAACTCTCCCTAATTTTCCTACTTTATACAATTATTCCACATCGAAGTCGTTTACGACAAATTTATGTCGAAATGCGCGCTTTGAATTCTCTCTTAAGGTATTGCCGTATTGTCCTGTCGTAAATTACTAGTATTAAGCGCTTTATGACAATAGTCTGCTGCTCGGAAAATGAACATAGAAATATTTCTAACTAGCGGTAGGAAAGAGATGCTAAAATGAAGGAAAATAATAGTTTTAAAGCTATTTTTCCGTAATGTAATATTACTACATAGCATAAAGCAAAGTTGCTTTTTACCTCTGTATATAAAGGTGTGATTCATTTGGAGATAGGTATTTTTTAAATAAAAATTTTAAAAAGCAACTTTATTAGGTAATATTTATTATCATACGGAAGAACTATATCTTACATTTATTTTTTAAAGATTATGGCTTTTAACTGTTGGCCTTAACTGCACCTAACATGGCCTGTTCTTAACCTCCAATTTCCGAGCGCCAAAATAATTCGTCAGAATCATCACGAACACTCGCAGCTACTGCCGCTATATTTTGGCACTGCTGCTGCTGGGTTTGGCTCATTTGGTCAAAAATGATCCAATAATGAAAACTGAAGCTCAAATTTTGTGGATGGTACAGCGAATTGTCGGCTCAGTACGTCGATTAGGCGAGGACCATAAGTTGCTCGAAGCGCACGAAACACAATTCTCCGAGAATGATGATTTTTCAATATACAGGGTGTCCCATTTTGGTTGTCCCTTATGGGAAACTTGGAAACCATAAAAGATATTAAAAATCCGATACCCCATCCTCGAGCTCTTTTTTGGAGAAAACATTTATGGTAAAACAGATCATCGCTATCGCGAAGCGTTTCAGAGATACAGGGTGATTCTCGATTTTTTCACTTTTTGAAAAGGTCCTGTAGCTTTGTTGTTATTACAGATACGAGGAAACTAATTGCACATTATAAAGACACTTTTTTCCGTAGAATCCAGTGGCGTAGCCAAAAAATTTTTTTGAGCTGTCATTTTTGACATATGACCCAAACATGTTTATTTTTATTAGGGACACCCTATAAATGATTAGGTAATTAAATTGCTTGTTTTTTTCTGATTAAAATGATATATCATAGTAGGTGGTTTAATAAATTTTTTACGTCCAATATTGGAAAAATTATGATTTTAAAGACGCATTGCGGCTTCTATCTGTTTTTTAAATTGTTTTATATTTTTGTTTTAAAAGGAATCTGTCATCCCTTAGCTCAGGAGACATTTCCGTAGAAAAAAAACAAAAAATTAGTTTACAACAACAATAATAAACAAGTTATATTAATTAAACTTAAATATTTATCAAGTTTTTTTTTAATTTTTGATTTTTTTATTTTTTTTTATTTTTTATGAATTCTCCATGTCAACTTTACCAATAGAGCAAAAAAAAAAATTTAAAGTCCAAAAAAAATCGAAAAATTTTTGACACACCCTGTATAACTTTGATTTTTATTTTTTTATACAACATTATCATACTAATACAGTACCAAAATTTTTTTGCTTCAAATTCATAAATAAGGACGCTATGCATTTTTAAATTTAAACATAAAAATAATTATTTTTAATTTTTTGGGACACACTGTATCTATTTATATATATATATATATATATATATATATATATATATATATATATATATATATATATATATATATATATATATATATATATATATATAAATATATATATATATATATATATATATATATATATATATATATATATATATATATATATATATATATATATATATATATATATATATATAATAATATTCTTCCTTATCATATATAGTATCCACCATAATTTCATCCTTATATATTCAAAAATAAAATTGTAGGAAATTTTTAAAGTTAAAAATAAAAAAAAATCATTTTAATTTTTTGAGACACCCTGTATCATTTTCTTATATATAATAATATTTCTCACCATCACACTTATCAAATACCAAAATTTCATCCCTTTATTTTCATAAATAAAATTGTAGGAAATTTTTAAATTTTAAAATAAAAAAATTATTTTAATTTTTTGAGACACCGTGTATCATTTTATTATGCGTATTAATAATCTTCTACATCATATATATTATTTACCAAAATTTCATACTTATATATTTATCAATAAAGTGATAGGAAATTTTTAAATTTTAAAATAAAAAAATACGTCTTTAAAATCATAATTTTTCCAATATTTGACGTAAAAAATTTATTAAACCACCTACTATGATATATTATTTTAATCAGAAAAAAACAAGCAATTTAATTACCTAATCATTTATAGGGTGTCCCTAATAAAAAAAACATGTTTGGGTCATATGTCAAAAATGACAGCTCAAAATTTTTTGGCTACGCCACTGGATTCTACGGAAAAAAGTGTCTTTATAATGTGCAATTAGTTTCCTCGTATCTGTAATAACAACAAAGCTACAGGGCCTTTTCAAAAAGTGAAAAAATCGAGAATCACCCTGTATCTCTGAAACGCTTCGCGATAGCGATGATCTGTTTTTACCATAAATGTTTTCTCCAAAAAGAGCTCCGAGGATGGGGTATCAGATTTTTAATATCTCTTATGGTTTCCAAGTTTCCCATAAGGGACAACCAAAATGGGACACCCTGTACAGTTAAACAAGTTTTAGACGTTGTGCTGGAGGCTAAGTCTTTCCAAGATAAATTGCCCAACAGTACTGAACACAAATACCATGACAGTTTGAAATTTGGACCCTTTCATCTATCCAAAACACCCTCTAAATTAATCATCCCTTGTGTTTGGTCGGGTGGAATCTTGCAACTTATTTTTTAATACATAGATCTTAAACCCAAAAATATTGTCCCTAACACTGGCGCAAAGTATCTCCTTCTATTCTATTCTATTGTTTTTCTTGGTTTTGGTCCCTTCAGGTCCAATCCACCAATTTTAAGTGGCTTAATGCTTTAAAAACAAGAAATATATGGCATTTTTCGATCATTCACAATTTTCTTTCTTGGGGCATCATTTTGCCTCGACTATCTACTACAATGAGCTCTTTTACAATTTAGTTATTCATATATTTTATAAATTTAAACTTGACAGGAAATCGATGGCATGAGTAAAATAAACATATTGTTACAGACTTTCAAAATGTGTTTAGGTTATAGAATTTTAGAGAGTTAGGATCATTTAATTTAGTTTGTTAATTTATTTAAATAATTTACCTTAATTTTTCCAAGTTCTTTCATCACTTTCGAAGGTTTCCGAAAACGCCCGAATTATCTATTAATAACTTTTATGCCATCATGTACTATGGAATTTTCACGATATTTCTCGAATATTCTAGATCATTCTTTACTCTTCCACCATACTATAAAAGGGCGACGGGAAACTTCGGATCAGTTAGTACATATTCGACTTTTGTGCTGTAAACTTCGAGACATTGACAATTTAAGATTTTGCCGTTATTGTAACCATAGTTACGTTACATTGTTAATAAAGGTATAAAAACGAAGGCACGTGTTTTTATACGAGGTGTTTTGGAACATTTTGGTGTCAGAAGTGGGATCGGGAAACTTCGGATCAGTTAGGCACATATTCGACTTTTGTGCTGTAAACTTCGAGACGAGTGACAATTTAAGATTTTGCCGTTATTGTAACCATAGTTACGTTACATTGTTAATAAAGGTATAAAAACGAAGGCACGTGTTTTTATACGAGGTGTTTTGGAACATTTGGTGTCAGAAGCGGGATGAGATTACCTGAGGAAGCCGAAGTGGTTAAGAAGATTGAATGCCAGTAGAGACAAGAAAGCAAATTGAAACGATGGAGGAAATAAGTTCACTTATTAAGTTAATGATGGAAAAACAAGAATCCCTGAAAGAAGACCTAAAGAAAGAAATGCAGACAAACCAAGAAGCCATGAAAGAAGACATGAAGATCAGTCAAGAATCCCTGAAAGAAGACCTAAAAGCAATGAAGACCAGCCAAGAAAACCTGAAAGAAGACATGAAAATCAGTCAAGAATCCCTGAAAGAAGAAATGAAGAAGGAAATCCGAACTAGTCAAGAAGAAACCAGACAACAAATGGAGAAAATCCAAAAAGACCTTAAACGGAGTCAAGCGGAGATGAAACAAGAACTAAAAGAGAAGATGGTAAAAATAAGAGAAAATCTAAAAGGAGAATTTTATCATAGCCAAGATGAGATGAGAAAACAAATGTTGCTTGATTTAAAACTTACGAAAGAAGATGTTAAAGAAGAAGTGGAAGAACAAATGCAGCAAACAGTACAGTTACTTCAGAGTCAAGTTCAAGGCCAAATACAACAAGAAGTACAATATTTACAGCAACAAATTCAAAAGATAGTTAGCACAGGCGTAATTTCAGAAAGCGGTACCTCAACAAGTGTAATGAAACCTCCTACTTTTGATGGCAAGGTACCATGGGTTACCTATCTTCGACAATTTGAAGCTGCTGCTGATGGTAATAAGTGGAGTTCCTCAGAGAAGGCCCGAGCTCTAGTACTTGCTCTTCGAGGAGAAGCCATGGAGGTGTTAAGAAACATCCCCGAAGAAAAGCAGTCCGACTATGAATCGATTGTAATGTTCCTGGAAATGAGATATGGCGAGACACATTTGCAGGAAGTTTATAAAGCGCAGCTCCAGGGACGAAGACAGAAATATAACGAAAGCCTTCAGGAATACGAAGCTGACATCGTACGTTTGATTAATCTGACATACCCGACATATCCAGAAGAAATAAAACAAGAACTAGCCGTGGGTAGTTTTATTGAAGGCCTGCGCGATCCCGATATGAACCAAGCTTTAAGAATGGCCAGAATTAAAAAATGTCCGAAGCTCTTGCCTACGCACTACAATTTGAGACAGCGAAGCAAACATCCAGGAATCAGCCAAGAGTTAGAAGAACGAATTTTGTACCACAAGACGCCAATTCAAATGACGAATTGACCAGATTATTAAAAGAATTACAAGAAATCGTACGTAAAAAAGCAATCCGATGGAGATAATAGTATGACCTTCCGACGAAGAAATACTATCCGCTGTTGGAAGTGTGGTGAAGAGGGGCACATTCAAAGAAATTGTATCAGATCGAATGCCCCTGCAAGTAATTCGGAAAACTCCCAGTACTACCAAGCCCCATCAACAACAATAATTAGAGTATCCCGGCTGCAGAACAATGGCTCCAGCTTGGTAGTACCTGGAAATGTGTGCGGTCGGGACTGCGAAATGGTACTAGATACTGGTTCCACACATACCATCGTGAAGCCGAACATCGTAGCTCACTGTAAAATATTCCGCCCTGAAAAGAATTACCTCTTGGAAACTGCTAATGGAGAAGTTATACCAATTAAAGGCATACATGAAGCCAGAATAACCCTAGGAACAACAACATTTATTCATGTCGTGTTTGTTGCCGAAATTCTGGACGAAGTTATTCTTGGTCTTGACATTATGGAAAATCAGAAGTTTGTACTAAACCTTCCACAACGGGTACTACGAACCAATAATGAAGAGATCATAATGAGACTACCACGGAGGAGTGAAACAATAATTCGAAAAGTTGTCCTTACAGAAGATGTCCTATTACCGCCAAATTCAGAAAGCATTATACAAGCAAAGTTTGAAGACTCAGAAGAAGGTGAAATTGTTTTAGTCGAACCAGTTGAAAATAGTCCGTTATACGCTAAAGGAATTTTACCGGCCAGAACTCTGACGCAAGCCAAAAGAGACATGGTATTTGTCCGAATGATGAACCTAAAGGATTACCCTCAACAAGTCAAACAAGGTGACATAGTTGGTACCTGTCAACCTGCTAACATGATAGTTACCTCCACCTTAACTGCACCTGCAGCAATCCCAACAAGTAAATTACCTGATGCTCTGCAAGACCTGGTGATTTCATCAAAATCCTTGTTAGATCCAGTCCAGGTATCTATGTTAGAAGCACTTTTAAAAGAAATCAAGATGTTTTCTCCGTATCTGAAAATGATTTGGGAAAAACCAGCGTAGTTCAACATCGGATAAACACCGGAGACGCCTCGCCAATCAAACAACCACCAAGGCGAATTCCTTTAGCCAAGAGAGACGAAGTCGAAAAGTTATTAGGAGACATGCAAAAACAAGGCATTATAGAGCCATCTCAGAGTCCATGGTCATCTCCAGTAGTCCTAGTCAAGAAGAAAGATGGTTCCACCAGATTTTGTGTTGACTTCAGAAGACTGAATGATGTCACGAAGAAAGACAGTTTTCCACTACCAAGAATAGACGATACCCTAGATACACTCACCGGATCAAAATGGTTTTCGACATTAGATCTAAAAAGTGGCTATTGGCAAGTAGAACTTCATCCGGAAGACAAGGAAAAATCTGCTTTTTCAACTGGAAACGGACTGTGGCAGTTTAATGTTATGCCATTTGGTTTATGCAATGCCCCCGCTACTTTTGAACGTTTGATGGAGTTGACATTACGGGGACTAACTTGGAAAACCTGCTTAGTATATCTAGATGACATAATAATTCTTGGAAAACATTTGACGACCACTTGAAAAATGTTGAAGAGGTTTTTCAAAAGCTTAGATCCGCCCAGCTGAAGCTTAGCCCAAAGAAATGTCACCTGTTCCAGAAAGAAGTCAAGTACCTGGGGCATATAATTACAGAAGAAGGAGTAAAAACTGATCCAGAGAAGACTGAAGCTATCCAGAACTGGCCTGTACCAAAGAACAAGCATGAAATTAGAAGTTTTCTGGGACTGTGTACCTATTACAGACGGTTCATACATGGGTTTGCCGATATTGCTAGACCATTACATCGTCTTACGGAAAACAACAACAGCTATGAATGGACTGAAGATTGTCAAGCAGCTTTTATACACCTAAAGAAAGCCCTGTGCAATCCCCCGGTGTTATCATATCCACAACCAAATCAAACATTTATTGTGGACACTGATGCGAGCAACACTGCTATTGGTGGAATTTTGTCACAGATGCAAGATGGCCAAGAAAAAGTAATAGCCTATTTTAGCAAAGTCCTTTCCAAACCTGAACGAAATTATTGTGTCACCAGAAAAGAACTTTTGGCTATTGTTAAATCCCTAGAGCATTTTCATAAATACCTGTATGGCCAGAAATTCCACCTAAGAACGGACCATGCATCACTTAAATGGTTGCTTCAGTTCAAGAACCCTGAAGGTCAGATAGCACGATGGCTACAACGCATTCAAGAATATGATTTCAAAATTGAACATCGAAGGGGACTGAACCATAAGAATGCTGACGCTTTATCAAGACGACCTTGCCCGGATGATTGTAAACACTGCAGCAGACGAGAAGAACATGAAGATCCTGATGAATTTCACTGCCGAAGAACACGTCTCCAGTGCTCTCAAGAATGGGATCCTAAGATCTTGGCCAAAGAACAACTAGAAGATCCCGATCTTGGAGACATTATCAAACTTAAGAGAGAAAATTTGGAAAGACCGCCATATCAGAAAATAGCCTCCAAGTCTCCAAGACATAAGGGGTACTGGGCCATATGGGACTCTTTGATTATTAAAGATGGCCTATTACAAAGGGTCTGGGAAAGTTCTGACGGCAAAACCCATAAACATCAGATAATCCTACCAACCAAAAGGATCCCTGAAGTATTGCAAGCCTTGCATAATGGTGTAGGAGGTGGCCATTTCGGAGTTATGAAGACTCTTGAAAAGGTTCGAGAAAGGTTCTACTGGCTGGGAAGCCGTGCAGACGTAAAAGACTGGTGCAGAAGGTGTAAGGACTGCGCTTCCAGCAAGGGGCCCAAAACACGAAGCCATGGCAAGATGAAGCAATACAATGTAGGGGCACCTTTTGAAAGAATTGCCATAGACATAGCAGGGCCATTTCCAGTTAGTAAATCAGGGAATCGCTATATCTTGGTAGCGATGGATTACTTCAGTAAATGGCCAGAAGTCTACCCAATCCCAAATCAAGAAGCTATAACTGTTGCCGATGTATTATTTCAACAATGGATTTGTCGCTATGGAGTTCCTAGAGAAATACATTCCGATCAAGGCAGAAACTTTGAGTCCGATCTTTTCAAGAACCTTTGTAATCTCCTGGGAATCCATAAAACAAGAACAACACCTCTTCATCCCCAGTCCGATGGCATGGTAGAGCGGTTTAACAGAACACTTGATAACTACCTGAAAATTAAAGTAAATGACCAACAAACTGACTGGGATAACTGTATACAGCCGTTTTTATTAGCATACCGCTCCGCAATCCACGAAACTACTGGCGAAACACCTGCTAAAATTATTTTCGGAGCGGAAATATGTCTTCCAGTTGACTTGCTTACAGGACGACCTTCCACCAATGAAGAACCAGCAGAAGACTATGTAAGTCAACTAAGTAAACAGCTGCAGAGGATACATGAAGAGGTGCGTACCAAGTTACAAAAGGAAGTGACCGTATGAAATCCCGCTATGACTTGAAAGCTAACCATCAGGGATTTGTCGTCGGTGAAAAAGTTTGGTTATACAATCCAAGAAGAACCAAGGGGCGTTCACCGAAACTACAGAAGTCATGGGAGGGACCATATAAAGTGGTGACACGGCTTAATGATCTGGTGTACCGTATACAGAAGAGTCCACAGGCAAAGATGAAAGTAGTACATCTAGAAAGGCTAAGCCGTTATCAAGACAGTGAAGATACTTGATCGAGACGATCAAAACTTGGAAGGGGGCAATGTTACAGACTTTCAAAAATGTGTTTAGGTTATAGAATTTTAGAGAGTTAGGATCATTTAATTTAGTTTGTTAATTTATTTAAATAATTTACCTTAATTTTTCCAAGTTCTTTCATCACTTTCGAAGGTTTCCGAAAACGCCCGAATTATCTATTAATAACTTTTATGCCATCATGTACTATGGAATTTTCACGATATTTCTCGAATATTCTAGATCATTCTTTACTCTTCCACCATACTATAAAAGGGCGACGGGAAACTTCGGATCAGTTAGTACATATTCGACTTTTGTGCTGTAAACTTCGAGACAGTGACAATTTAAGATTTTGCCGTTATTGTAACCATAGTTACGTTACATTGTTAATAAAGGTATAAAAACGAAGGCACGTGTTTTTATACGAGGTGTTTTGGAACAATATGTTTTCATCCTAAAATTATGTTAAAGTTTGTTTTACAATATATTTTTTTTGTAACAGCTTTTGGTTGAATAGTCAGTCAGATTTTATGTGGGTAATGACAAAATTCTATTTGGTGATAATAAGTTGTAATTTAAACACCATTGAAAAAAATGGTGACGTTTATAATTATTTCTATTCTATTCTATTGTTTTTTCTTGGTTTTGGTCCCTACAGGTCCAATCCACCTGCTCTCCCCCTTCCGGACTATGCTTTCCAGGGGTTCGTCGGCGGAAAATCTGGATAATCGAGCTCGTAGCTCCCAGAAATTCCAAAAAGAAAACAAAAATAATTATACAATCGATGCAATACTGGTGTTACGTATAACCTTCACTTTCACTTCTGACAGTTCCCATTGCACGCCCATCCATTTCCCGCCATTTGAGAAATACCTCGTGTTCACTACCAAATAAGATACCATCAGCTTAAAGGAATCTTTGCTCACAGCGCTTAGAAGAAAGATGACGTCTATTTAGCGTGAATCTTTCCTTGATTCCCGAAGGTAAAAACGTCCGTACGGCACCTCTAACCGCCACCCCGGAAAGAACTTAGTAGTCCTCTTCGCACGTCCGCACTGTCCGGAGGTCAAACAAAGAGTACAAGTTCCGAAGATAAAATAAGGTCAAAATAAGGCACGACCTAAAACCGACATAAATAAAGGCAAGCACTATACTTATTAAGGGAGTCCTTATCCTTTCATGCATCTGCGCAAGCTCAGATGTCAAAATAAGGCCGGTATTATTAGTGCCTGGCCTTATTTTACTTTGCAATAATTCTCTAATAACTGCGATTTACCAGGGCGGGTTTAAATATTCTTTGTAAAAAAATAAAATATTAATAAATTTAAACAATTTTCCATGATTTTATTTATACAGGTTATTTTTAAGTTGTGTTTCCCTTTAACACGGTATAAAAATGCAAGAAATTAGGGCAATTTCTCAAATAAAATTATATCCGAAAAGTATTTCCCTTGTCGTTAAAGCTTCTTCGAACTTTCGCTTCGCGTCGTTTATTTAATTGCTTTTGCGTGCGGTAATTATCACTTTGCACATTTGTTAGGAAAATAAGTATATCAGTGCCAATGATTTTTAAACCTTATATAAACATATGCCCTAAACGTCTTAGTTTTTGAACTACGGTGTGTTAAATATTTAAAAAAAAACTTTTTTTTGAGGTTTATCGACTTTAATAAAAAGTACCTTATTTTTTAAGTTTTTGATTGTCTATAAAATGGCGCACCAGCTTTGCGATATCTGTCAAAATTAAAAAGTTATGATGTAAATAAATTTTAGGTTTTTAGGTAAAGTGCCCTCTGGCGGCATTTAAAAAAGTACTTTTGTCTTAAAATTTTAGATCTGCAAAGCTCGATTTGTGTGCCAAATATCAACTAGATTGGTTAAAAATAAATGCAATATGGCGAGAAAATCAAGCTCTACCCTTATTTTGTCAAGTAAAAACACGCCCTTAAGTTTCGTGATCGATTTTTAAATCACCCTCTATTTAAGAGTAAAAATAAGATAAAAATTTTTATCCAACACTTACATATAATATCTACTTAATTGATCAGATTTTGAGGATATAAAGTGTACTATAAGTCACTAGTGAGCTAAAGTACCCTTTAGCTCACTAGTGAATTATAGACTTTAGCTCACTAGTGACTTATACTAATTCTTTATTACTTCCAACATTTTACAATTAAAAAATAACATAAAACAACTAATATATTATACTACAATTTATTCGTGTTTATATTACCAGTAATTTTTATATTAGGTTTATCTTGGACAACGTTACATTGTGCGGAGTGTTCTCCAGGAGGTCTTTCAGCACTAGTACTTGCCTTGGTGCGCTCTTCACCCTGTATTCGTCTTGCAATCTCAAATTTGTTAGAGATCTTCTAAATATCCTTCTGCCACGGTAGAAGACTTCCACCCGCCATGGCGTTTAAGGTTGGTGATATCGGCCCCAGCGTTGACTAGAAGTATCGCTGAAGAACGCCGCATGCTATGACTACTATATAAGATTTCATCAGGTAGTTGCAAATAATGAGCAACTACTCTCGGAATTTTCGAAATTTTATTTATTCCCACGCATTGCTTAGTGCATTTGCCTTTTTGAAAGTTGACAAAAAATTTTTTGTGAGGCGTGTTCTCTGGCCTTAGGGACACATATTTTCTAAATAATTCAAGCACATTTACCAAAAATCCTTCTTTTAAAATTGTAAAGCTTCTCGATTTGTTCGTCTTGGTATCAGGTATAGAAACATATATGTACTGGCCTTTATCTACTATATCTTCAATACTTAAGCGAGTTAGTTCGTCACAACGGCATGCACCAGCGATTCCCAATATCAATGCAACCTATAAAAATCCGAACAGATAAATATTTAATACCAGAAACTAAAGTAAATTCATACCTTTGACATTAAGTGCTCGTCGTCAGGTGCCTCAGCCAAAAATTTTTCGATGTATTGCCTCTCCAGAATTTTTGCCTTTTTCGGTTTGAAATTTCTTGAATTGCTCTTCAAATAAGCGACAACTTTTCCATACCTCCCTATATCCACGTTCTTATATACTTTTAAGGTCGTTTTTATCATTGAATACTTGGTCCACATTGATGAGGGAGCAACTTTTTCGATAAAAACAGAAAGTAAGCCATAATAACATCTTCATTTATAGTACCAACTCCTCGCCTTTTCCTCCATGCTTCAAAATCTTCAAATTCTTTATTGTACGTTAGATTTTGACTTCTCTGGAATTAAACTGCATGTCGCTACCGCAGCTTCTTCCAAAATTTCCGCAGGAACTTCACAATTTTCCATTTCGCAAAGCATTTTTATGTTTGTCTACAAAGTTGTTTACTAAACAAACCCGTAGTTACCAACAAAATGCATTACAACCAAACAAGCTTGCTTTCCAAAAATACAAAATTTTGTTGCTGGTGTTGACAATGACAAGTAACAAATAATGGATGACGTTTTCAAATTATTTTCGATATTAAAAACGATTTATACGAAAGTGTTGGATAAAATTTTGTATTAGACACGTGAGTTATTACATATAAGTCACTTAAGAAAATTACCTCTCTCGCCCTTCGGGCTCGAGAGTTTAACTTTTCTTGCGTGACTTATATGTAATATAACTCACTTATCTAATAAATAACTATAAGATGGTGGCTGTGTGGCTATCTTGGCAAAAAAGTTAAATAAAGAGGGATGCCTTGTGGCACATTATTTTTAAAGGCCCTGACGAGTACTTTATAACCCTAAAATATAAAGACAATACCTTTACCTAATACCTAAAATGGTGGTCCTTTAAAAATCATTCAAATACCTAATTTGGATGACGATTTTGGCATATTTCCGAAACTAATAAAGTAAGAGGTACCTAATGTGGTGTTTTCCTAAATTTCTTAAAAATATTTTTTTATTGGTGCTACTGGTGATAATATATAGGGTAGAAAAGAAAGTATATATTTTTTTAATAAAGCAACCTGTATTCCATTAAAAAGATCTTTAAAGGAGCTTTAAGAAAATACCACATTTAGTACATCTAATTTTATAAGTTTTGGAAATATGGCCATCCAAATCAGCTACTCAGGTAATTTTTAAAGTACCACCATTTTGTATTAGGTACAGTTATTGACTTTATATTTTAGGGTCACAAAGTTTTGTCAGGAGCTTTAAAATGATGTGCCACAAGAACCCCCTTTCTATTAATTTTTTCCAAAGATGGCGCCCAACCACCATCTTGAAATTTTTATCTATCAATTTTTCTCTTAAATATAGTATTGATGCATCAATTTTATATGTCAAAGATTTTTTTTTAATTGATCCATTTAAAAAATAAAAGAGGGGGACATTAAAGAAACTAACTGTATAGTTATGTAATGGCGTTAGATATTAATGATAGAAGTTTAAGGAAAAGATTTTTTAAGCATTTAAATAAAAGCCTGTGTTTAAAATACTTTTCTTACTATTAATTAATTTTTTGGTAATAATTTTAAAGCGTTTAAACACAATTTTTCTTTTCTTAAAATAAATAATTTAGGTAAAGAGGACTTCATATTTCTAGAAAACAGAATTTTTATATTTATGAAAAACAATAGCTTTGTCTAGACTTATATTACGACATTGGTTAAGATATTGCATTTTGGAATATACAATACAAAGCGCTATTATATTTACCTGGAGCACACTTTTGAACACATTTGTGGCTATAAAAATATGGTCATATAAACAACGGGTTTGCAAGAAGGAATTTCTATAACTTTTTACATAGAATACGGTAGCGTAGACAGTATTATTCTAAATATTATTGTTTTAAATATTGACTTGATTTTATAAAACACCTTGTGTATAAAATTAAGTTAATTAAATTAACTTAATACTTCCTTCAAATTCGTGTTAGTGATCTATAAAATCACTACATTCACTCGTCAAAGTTAATTACAAGCCTTTACTTTAGCTGGACCACAAAATGTCCTTTATCTATCTCATCGGTACCCGTGTAAGTACGGTATGGAAAATACAAAAATTATAATACAGTAAAGAGTTCGTAATACAGTAGAATTAAGATTCTTAAATTTACCAAGTTTTTTGGTAACTTTTTACTAATCTTTTAAAATTTTCGTTTTAAATTTTGCTTATCGTCCTTAAATAAAATTCTAAATACCTCTTTTAAATAACCTTTTTAGATATTATACAAAGTAACGTCATTTTTTGATATGTTAATTTAGTTTTTATAAATTATCCCCCAACCGACCCCTGTAAGCCGGATGTAATCAATAAGTCTTAAGTTACTAAATAAGCAGAAGTAAGTGTCATTATTTTTCGTATCGTATTTTTTTCTCTATTATGTGTGCAACTCTTTGGCGGTTACTGTATATCTTGGGAACTATTCATTATTCATAGGATCAGTTATTATACCCAGATCTAAATGGCCATATTTTTACAACTATTAAAGATAGCCTTATCAAATGTGGTATATTTGTAAAGCTTTTTAAAAGACTTTTTATTGGTGACATAATATGCAGGGTGTCCCATTAAAAGTTTACCTCTTTATTTTTATTTTATATTTTCGATGTTCATTCGCTTCTTCTGTTATGCTTAAAAAATAGTAAATCAAAAAGTATAAAACATAT
This sequence comes from Listronotus bonariensis, assembly GCA_014170235.1. Classification (NCBI taxonomy): domain Eukaryota; kingdom Metazoa; phylum Arthropoda; class Insecta; order Coleoptera; family Curculionidae; genus Listronotus; species Listronotus bonariensis. Next base: position 95,399 of record JACEGR010001534.1, read on the forward strand.
TCAGGGCGTTTTTATCTATCCTTCTTGCTTATATTTAAAAGTAGGTGAAAAATATAAATGAAAACCCTGTACATGATAATTTTGTGTATAAAATAAAATGGTAATTTTCAAAGTATCTTTATACAGGGTGTTAGTAAATAAGTGCGACAAACTTCAGGGGTGATTCTGCATGAAAAATAATGAGAGTTTGCTCTATAAACGTTTGTCCAAAAATGCTTCATTTCCGAGATACGGGGTGTTAAAGTTTTTCTTAAAAACTGATTATTTTTTATTGCTCTAAAACCGATCGAGATATGCAAATGAAATTTGGTGGGTTTTAAGAGGTAGTTATTACGCATTTTTTGACATGCAAATAAAAATTTTGTGTTCATCAGTGGCGCGCGTACGGGTAATAGTCTCAATTTTTTTAAAGAAAAAGTGGTACGCCACTGAGATATTCTAAATTAAAAATTATTTTTGAATACCTTGCTCAATTTGTGAAAAAAATCTTTCTTGCCTTTTTTCGTATGGGACGTCGTTTTTATGCAAAAAATAAAACATCATAAGCGGTATTTTTCATTTTTTTAATACGTACAATTACATTAAATCAAAACAATTACAGAATATAACACTAATAACATTTTAAATAGGCGCAAAGCTACAACAAATGTTCAAAATGACCTCCCTCAGATGTAATACAAGATTCAACTCTTCGCCTCATTGATTGTCGTATTCGCTCAAATATTCTTGGTGTATTTCTTATTGTCTCACAGCCGGCTATAATTCGATTCCTTAGGTCATCAGCATTTTCAACGGGAGTGGAATAAACTAATGATTTAAGAAAACCCCAAATGCAAAAATCTAAGGGATTTAAATCCGGCGATCGAGCAGGCCAATGTTCCGTACCTCCCCTACCTATCCAACGATTTGGATATACAGTATCTAAATGATTACGAACATTAATGCTAAAATGAGCTGGTGCACCATCATGCATAAACCATAAGTTGTGTCTTAACTGTAAAGGAATTTCTTCAAAAGAACAGGTAACTCTTCCTGTAGAAAATTAAGGTAAGCCTCGCCTGTTAATCGTTGTGGGAGGAAGTATGGACCAATTAAATAATGATCAGTTACCCCAAGCCATACATTTGCTGAAAACTCATGCTGAAAATGAGCTTCAAAGATTCCATGTGGATTTTCCTCAGCCCATAAGTGATTGTTATGGAAATTTCGTATACAATGTCGTCCAAAATTCGCCTCATCAGTAAACAAAACGCCATTTAAAAATTAGGAATTTGAGCGATTTGATGAAGAATCCACTGGCAAAAAATAGGCGCGGAAAAAAGTCTCTAGGTAGTAAAGCTTGTACACGTTGGATATGAAACGGATACAACTGCTGTTCTTTAAGAATTTTAAATACAGTGAAGTTGCTTACATTCAATATGTTGGCAATTTTTCGAGTACTTGTTTCAGGTGACTCGGCAATTAACTCGAGAACTGCTTCTTCTAGTTGCACAGTTCGTACTTCTCGAGGACGCCCGCAGTCAGCCGTTTGTTTCTTAAATGTACCATTTTCCCGCAAACGTTGGTGAAGACGAGCAAATAGTGTGTGATGGGGTACCCTACGTCCTGGATACAACTCAGCATACAATCGTCGAGCTTGCCGACCATTTCCATTACATCGACCGTAGACAAAATGCATGTCTGAAAATTCCGCATTTGTATAATTTTCCATTTTTTTCGGCAAAAGTAAAATTAATAACCAACTAACAATAATGTTATAGCCAAAACTAAAAGTTTAATAACTTTAGAAACTTGTAAAAACGCTAATTTGACATTAGGTATCTAAATGTTGACAGTAGCCTACTAGATAAAAAAATATTAAAAGAAAAGAAAAATACCGCTTATGATGTTTTATTTTTTTGCATAAAAACGACGCCTCATACGAAAAAAGGCAAGAGAGATTTTTTCACAAATTGAGCAAGGTATTCAAAAATAATTTTTAATTTAGAATATCTCAGTGGCGTACCACTTTTTTCTTTAAAAAATTGAGACTATTACCCGTACGCGCGCCACTGATGAACACAAAATTTTTATTTGCATGTCAAAAAATGCGTAATAACTACCTCTTAAAACCCACCAAATTTCATTTGCATATCTCGATCGGTTTTAGAGCAATAAAAAAATAATCAGTTTTTAAGAAAAACTTTAACACCCCGTATCTCGGAAATGAAGCATTTTTGGACAAACGTTTATAGAGCAAACTCTCATTATTTTTTCATGCAGAATCACCCCCTGAAGTTTGTCGCACTTATTTACTAACACCCTGTATAAGAAAAAAATAATATTATAATGTTTATTATTATTTTATTTTATTTTTTGGCAATAATATTATCATTTACTACAGGCTTTCGAGGATTTTAGGTATGACGCAGTACTGTTCTGTGACCTCAGTAAAGCTTTTGACTGTGTGTCGCACAGCCTTCTGCTTCAAAAACTTATATATTATAATTTTCAGGACAACTCCATTGAGTTAATCAGATCATATCTGGAGAATAGAGTGCAAAGGGTGAGGGGTGTGGTAGGTTTATCAGCGAAGAGAGCTGTCACCATAGGTGTCCTCCAGGGCTCAGCTCTGGGTCCCATACTATTTTTGTTGTATATCAATGACCTTCCTTATCAACAACGGTCAAGGTGTGACTATACACTCTTCGCTGATGATACTGCCATTTCTCTTACTTCAGAAACTCTAGTCGAAGCGAGGCAGAAGCTTTGTGATGCACAGTCAGGGGCTGAGGATTGGTTCAGTGCCAATAAGCTACTTTTGAACCACTCAAAACAAAAAATTATGTTTGCTTTGAGGAAGGCTGGAAATGAAAATGACAGCTGTCCTCAGATTAAATTTTTAGGAGTCATACTGGATCCCAAGCTAAAATGGGATGCCCACATAGATCATGTGTCAAGTCGGCTCAGGAGTGGCTCATTCGCACTGCGAAATTTGTCCCGATGTATTGGAACAACTACATTGAAAATAGCATACTTTGCTCTGTTCCACTCTGTTATGACGTATGCATTGCTGACATGGGGACACTCCCCACAAGTTGCCAAGGTGTTTGGATTACAGAGGAAGGCTATAAGAGTCATATGTGGTTTGGGATATAGAGAGGATTGTCGAGACGCTTTTGTACGCCTGGGTATACTAACATTACCATCAGTATACATTTTCGAAAATCTTCTCCACATAAAGTGTAATGAGGGTACATACAGAGTGCACAGTGGGGTCCACGAGCATAATACTCGAAACAGAAATAATCTTGTCATTGCATACCATCGTTTAACGAGGTGCCAGGATGGCCCTGGCTACTTGGCTATAAAATTCTTTAATAAATTGCCAAGCAATATAAGAACATTGGATTTACCCAAATTTCGAGCTACAGTAAAGAGTCTTTTGTTAAGAAAGGCTTTTTATAGTCACAATGTGTTTTTAACTGCAAACTTTACCACAGAAAAATAAGAGTAATTTTATTTTATTTTATTTATTTGCATAAATTGAACATTTTTTGATTTATATTTATCTGTGATCTGACTGTACCTGTAAGATGGTGTCATTTTATTTTAATTTACATATAATTGTACATTTTGCTATAACTGTGATAATTTTTTATTTATTATCCTAATTGTTTAAAATAGACTGTGATGTGATGTTTTTATACAACATTTATGTACTTTTGTTTGTTGACGAATGTGAATACTGTCCTGTATATTTAACATGAATAAAGTATCTTTATCTTTATCTTTATCTTTATTTCAAAAGTAATATAGAGTATTTTAAACAAAAAGTAAATTAGTAAGCTATAATAATAATGGCAAGATTCTAAATCATATATTTGAGATAAAATATGTTTACCCCACGGAGATATTTTATAGAAAAAGACAAATATGGATCAAGTTTACTCAAGAAATATTTAATTTGGACTGTCAAGAGCTATTTAAACATTTTAATTCGTGAATGTGTATTTTTTTAAAATTTCATTTTTATAAATCTCATTTCATTGTAATCTTATTTTATTAAACAAAAATTATATTAAACTAAAATTTGGTGTGTTTTTTTTTAAATTCTAATATACTTTATATTTTAAATTAAAATATTTTAGAAAAATGTAAAAAGGTATTTATTATTAGGGTATGTATGATTCACACTTTTACAATTAAAAAGACTATTCTTAATTTTATTAACTATGATATACAAAAACATTTTTAAAAATTAAAAACAATATGATAACCCAATAAAAAATAAATTTTCTAACAATTAGAAAAAACCACGGCTTTGATTTTGTTTCTTGCTTATTAGAGAAATAATACAAATTTGAAATTCATTTGTTATAAGTTATTTTATGAAATTAGGTAAGGCTTATGCATTAGTTTATCCCCCATCCTATTCTTTCTTTTTATAGTTTTAAGGTCTTAAAAATTTGCCCAGTAGTTTCCTAGTCTATAACTTTTTATTTTTAACATGCTTTTATTAACTTGGGTTGTCACTATCTATGTAACGGAATCTTTGAGCCTAATTTTCACCAACTTCCAGCAATTCGATTTCTTTGAAACTTTGCACACGTATCGAGGACCGATGACAATGCAATAATTTAAAAACAGTATCCCGTTAAGTTCCAGCATTTTCCAGGAAAACCGGAAAAGTGAAAAATCGTACGTTCTGACGGAGGCGCCAGATTAGACAATTGAATAATCGAACTTGACAACATTTGCCGACGGGTTGGGGACCGGGATAAGGTTGCAACACCTTAGTTAAACAAGCGTGCGTCCACCCATAGGACGCAACCCCTCGGCAAACGACAGGAAGACCGTGGGGTTAACAAGAACCCCCGTTAAACGGGTACAAACCCCGTTACATGCAGACCAACCTGAAACTTGTTCGGAGTAGTTGCGTTCTGAAACCCCATGCAACAGTGAAGCTTTAAATGAAATGATTAGATTACGAAATAGTTCGTGAAACATTTCAATATCACATGACCGCAGAAAACTAATTGATATATCGAACTAAAAAATGAAAAATCAAGAATTGTGTGCAAAAAAAAGAAGGAGGAATACTGTGAACTGGTTAGTTCTGGTTAGTTTTCAATTTCTTTGAAACTTAGCACACGTATCAAGGACCGATGACAATGCAATAATTTAAAAACAGTATCCCGTTATCCTGATTTTAGGACCGCCATCGCCAGGATAAATAAATTCTTTAATAATCGTTTTTAATTATGGCGAATGCGCAAGGGCAATTGATGCATAACTTGCTGCGTTTTTTTAATTGACTTTTTTAATTTTATAATAAAAGGTGTAAAATACATAGAAATACGGAGTTCTAAAAGGTGAAAATTATGTGGCCACTTTAGCTTCAAATCAAGAATGCATGGCGAAGAAATTTTTTAGTGAATAAACTGGAGCATTTATTTTAAAAACTAATTGATATATCGAACTAAAAAATAAAAAATAAATAATAGTTTAAAAAAACTAAAAAACACGCTTTTATATGCAACCGAACTAAAAATTAGAAAATAATTTTTCATTACAAAGAGTTTGTCACTTCAGAGTAAAAAGCGTGGGGTGCATTTTACTATTTTTTCATAACTTTTCCCTCATAGATATTTGCAAATAGAATAATTATAACATTTAATATATTAAGCACCCCACGCTTTTTACTCTGAAGTGACAAACTCTTTGTAATGAAAAATTATTTTCTAATTTTTAGTTCGCTTGCATATAAAAGCGTGTTTTTTAGTTTTTTAAACTATTATTTATTTTAAATGTCAAAATAAGTTAAAGTACCTATTTATATCACAGTAATGTGCATTTTTAAAATATATGCTTGTTATTACTTTGGGTTTAGCCTAAAAGAATTCCTATTTACCTATTTAAAATTAGACATGCGGTATAATTTTACTAACTTAAATATAAAATTACATTGACACTGTTTAGCTTGTTAAATTGTTAAATATTTGGCTAATATTACTTTATACCACCACCAGAATAGAATAACAAGGTCCATTCTACTTAATTTTAATACCCTGTTTCATTATTTAAAATTTTAAACTTTTTGAAAAAACCTTCAAGCCACCTCTTGAAGCTACATGGTATTGGGAATAATATTTTCAATCATAGATTCTTGCTGTATTACACAGTCCAAGTTTTGTCAAATCAATAAACAACTTTTAACTAGAAGTTTATTTGACAATGTTATCATTTACTATAAAATTAATCTAAATTATAGTATTATAATTATTATATTTAAGCGAATGCAAATAAATTGATTTACTTAGTTTTGGTGTAATTAAAAAATGTATTATTAAACTGTTTTGCAAGTTACAAACTTTTAAAATTACCAACAATTTTTTGTAACAACATTTATACAATTTTTTTCTCATTCATTGATGTTCAAGAACGAATTGAGAATTTTAAAGAGAAAAATACACAATCAAATTTAAAGGGATTTTTGTAGTATGATTTTGAACAGTTGTTTTAAAGAAAGTCTGTATAGGGATACTTTAACCACAATCTAGCCACCAAACTTTATTTTTAATAATAAAATGCTAACCTGTATATCCCATACAAAATCGGTTTACAATACACATATTTTATACCAAAAATATATAATGGGTAAAATGTAATTAAGAAATAATTTAAATTGGCTGTCAAGAGTCATTCAAAAATTTCTATAAGTGAGGGCTTTAAATAAGGATAAAATTTTAAATGTGTTAATGTAATGTGTATTTTAATTTTTTACTATCTTTAAAAAAATTATTTCATTTAGTTCCCATCTAATAAAAGAAAGTGCAAACAAACTGAATTAAATAATTAATATTATTTATTACTTAAAAATTTAAGCTTCTTGGAGAAACTTAGTCAGCTCTAAAAGTGACATGGTAATGGAAATAATATATTCAATTATAGACTCTCGCTGTATCCAACTTTCTTTGAGAATGTTCGCACATACGACAAAATTCATTTAAATGGTATTGCGATTATATGTTGGCGCATGCAAAAAAATGGTTAATTTGGATTAGTTTTATTTGTATTTTTTTTCTGCATGTTAACAATTTACGAAATTACTTCCATTATTTTTTAACAACATACATTATATTCTATATTTTACCACTTGACTTTTTCTATTTCTTAAATTTACCAGTTTTTTAATACATTGGTGCGTAAATATGAAATGCAAATGTTAAGAAAAACATACACGGTTAATATGGTAAATGATTAAAAGGAGCTTATTTAAACTATGTTGTATGTGGATTTGTTAGTGTTTTTCCAAAACTTTATTAGAGAAACTAATGCAAAACATGTCAATAGAAATCTTTACCTCAAACCATTTATCAAGCAATTTATGTACATTTTTAAAGTGCTGCTCAGCAAGAAATAATACAAATTTGAAATTTATTTGTTATTGGTTATTTTATAAAATTAGGTAAGGCTTATGCATTAGTTTATCTGCCATCCTATTCTTTTTTATAGTTTTAAATTTTAAAAATTGGCCCGGCAGTTTCCTAGTCTATAACTTCTTAATTTTTTTAAATGTCAAAATAAGTTAAGGTACGTATTTATACCACAGTAATGTGCATTTTTAAAATATATGCATGTTATTACTTTGGGTTTAGCCTACAAGAATTCTTATTTACCTATTTTAAAATTCATGTCGACTTATTGACACAGACGAGTGATTTATGTGGAATTATTTTGTACAGACTTTTTAAAGAAAATCTGTGTAGGGTTTTTAAGCCACAAGTAAACCACCAAACAATATTGTTGATACCAGAATCCTAAAGCATGTATCCCAAATAAAATCCATTTACTTTACAGTGATATTTTACACCAAAAGACAAAAACTTACTTAAATAAGCAATCTTGAGCTATGTTAAATTTTGGAAATGGATTTTTTAAATACATCAAAAACCATATTTCTGTTTTTGGGCTCATTTTACCTGTGGAAGAGTATGCAAATATTTTTTGTATTAATTAGCTGCAACTATTTGCAACCTTTTATAAAATTTAATTTTTACTTACAAGAGGTCCCGAAAATACAAGAAACAAATAAAAAGTTTAAAAAACACTTTATTTGCCAAAATTTGTTAGTTTAGATATTATATTATTATTATTATTATTATTTTATTTTTTTATCTTTGTGACATCTCACAAAGGCTTATGCCTAAATACCAAAGTACCGTAAGTGCCGGGTTATTGGATGTTTAACCCATTTTTTACCCTGTTCCGTCAACGTTATCCAAGCACTGAAACATACAGTTTTGCATTTTACAGCACCTTTTAGACAACGCGGTAGTGCCACCACGGACGTTATTTTTTAAAAATAACTACTACCTAGAATTGGCAGAATACTACACAGAGGCTTTGCCATTACCATCTGTGAGGTGACGAGCTATTAAAAATCCGTGAAAGGAATCGAGATTCGAACCCGGATCGTTGAGGTGAGAGGCTGATACGTTAGTCTCTACACCATGCTCGCCACGATATTCCTTCAGTTGCCTCTTGAAACGCCACTGAACTTATTAAATGTAATTAAGTTATTTACCTCAGTATTTGTTAATGATTTTACGTAATTAAAAGTAAATAATGTAAAAAGATATTTTTAAAAGAAAAATTTTATTATGTTTATTGAGTGGTTTAGAGAATATGCAATCTAACAGATTTTTTTTTGAAAACTAAGCAAGATACGAAAAATTTAAAAAGACAAAAAGCTGTATCTTGATTTGCCTACTCTAAAGAAAATACACAAATTGTATTAAAGTCAGTGGCGTACATTTTTTGTCAGAAACATTTTGTTTAAGTGCCGGTCGAGACGCCACTGGAATAATTTATTAAAGTTATATATAAATTAGCCCCTGAATGCTATCTTGAAAAGTATGCAATTTCAGACCTATGTTTATATATACTTTTTTCATGAAATTAGCTCATTAATAGGTTTTTGAATTTTTACCGCCACCCTGTATATTTTTGTAAATTGAATCCTATTTTTTTATTACCCTGTATAATAATATTAAAGTATTGCTTTCTGCATATGCAGATCATGGTACCCTACTAAGTTAAATAGAAAAACAAAACTATTTTAGTGCAATAAGACTGATACGATTTTTGTCCCGAAATCCCTATCTTTCAACGCACTGTTTGTCGTGGTATTCGTGTTCAATACTGTTTGGCAATTTATGCTTAAAAACTTAGCCCCGGGCACAAAGTAAAAAACTTGTTTAACTGTATTATAAAAATCATTATTCTCCGAGAAATGTGTTTCGTGCGCTTCGGGCAATTTTGGTACACACATAATTGGCGTACTGAGCCGACTATTCGCTGTACCATCACACAAATTTAAACTTTAATTTTTAATACTGGATAATTCTTGACCAAATAAGCCACATCCAGTACGTAGTGCATAAATTATGGCGGCAGTAGCTGCGAGTGTACGTTATGATTCTGACGAATTGATTTGGAGCTCGAAAATTGGAGCTAAGAACAAACCATGTTAGGCGCTGTTAAGAACAACATTTGAAATCCATAATCTTTTAAAAAGTAAATTGAAGATATAGTTCTCCCGTATTATAATATATATTACTTAATTAACTTATTTTTTTCAAAAGAAGTAGGTACAAATGAATCATCCCTTATATTTAAGTCTTTTAAAAGGGTTATTTTTCCTTGGAATCCTATGTAATTAGAAAAATATATTAAATTTTAAATTAAAGTAGTCTTTTACAATTTTTATTTACTTTACATTTTAATTTAAAAAATAAAACATTTTTAAAAAATGTTAATATTCTTTATTTAGGTGAATATGGTGCGCATTTAATTTTAAAATATAAAATATAATTTTATTAAATATAATATCCAAAAATGTTTAAAAAAAAATACCCTAATAGAAAAATATCCTAATGGACATAAAAAGACCGATAACTTTAATTTTTTTATCTCAAAAAGCTTTTTTGGAAAAAATATAAATTTGACATCTATTTGAATTTAAATGTTCTATGAAATTAATTAATTGCTTGACTATGCATTACTTTTTTTCTTTTATCCAAAAGATGTATTTTTCTTTTATAATGATCTTTTTAAAAATCGTTCAATAGTTTCCGAGGAAATTCACACTAAATACCGGGTGTTACTAGCCGTTTGTATACCTCTATTACTTTTTATTTCCTAAAATGTCAAACTTAAGTAAGGTGCTTAGATATAGCACATTAATATGCATTGTTTTAAAATATACATCCGGTATATTTTTACTAATTTAAATATAAAATAACATTTATGATAAAATGACGCTGTCTACAGGGTGGCGTTTATTAGTGGACCTTACAGGGTATAGCGAAAAGTAAAAAAGACAGACCAAATCTAATTGGACAATCTCGTGGTAAAAGTAAATCATGGCTAACTTGATTTTTTTGGAAATATTTAAATTTTTCTCAATGTTTTCAGACACTTATAGCTTGCTTTATATTAGAGATAGAATAAAAATGTAAATAAAAATGTTTAAGGGATTTTTACGCAGAATTCAGTAGCGTAAATACATTTTTTAATGACTATTATTTTAAAATTATTACAAAAAATCGGGTTTTTAAATAAAATAGTTTGTTTATTTTTGCACTAATAAAAAGGTATTTTTAAAAGCCCTAAAAAATAACACATTTATTATATTAGATTTGTTATAGTTTCGTAAATATAGCCATCGTCAGAAGTTGGCGTAAATGGTACTTTTTAAATAAAACACCCTGTATATTGTTTCACCATTAAAAATACATGTAAAAGACCTAAAGAAAATACCATATATCGTCACCTTCATTGTAAAACCCCATAACTCCATTTTTAATAAAACATGCATTGCCATATTAAGCCTTTTAAAATAAGGCTAAAGATAGCATTAAAATCACATTTTTACATTAATAATTAATTTACCTTATTCCAATTTTTAAAAACTGTGATTTTTAATGTCATTTTTAGCCTTATTTTATAAGGCTAAAGATGGCAATGCATGTTTTATTAAAAATGGAGGTTGTTTTACAATTAAGGTAACGATATGTATATATTCAAAATTATTTTCTTTAATAGTTTTGAAAATATGAGCTTTGTTGTGTGAAATGAAAATTATATATACAATTTGTTAGATTTAGAGAATGGATAAACATACAGGGTGTTTCGGGAGGAAAGGGAAATATTTTGGAAACACGTTCAGAAGGTCAAAATATGAGAAATTAACTCATATGTTTTATTCCGATTCTTAACCGTCTCTGAAATAATCAGTTCTAAAGTTTTTTTGTAACTATTTTTTATTTTAAAATCAACATAAACTATACTACTAAAACAGGAAAATTCCACTAGTTCTGGTTAGTTTTTGAAAATACCCCCATTAACTTTAATACAAGCTGCAGCATACTCCCCATGAGTGAATGTGTGAGGCATTACGTATGGAGCCTTTTCTCTTTTCGGTTCGAAACGCCCAGAATTAATCAAACTAACAACCAAGCTTGTCAAAACTATCAGTTAATTAAATTAGGTATTGACAACCAATAAAATACCTACAAACTGGAGAAATACAACACTTTCTAATTACTCCAAAACTTTATAAAAAATAACTTTAGAACCGATTATTTTAGAGACGGTTAGGAATCGGATTACCACATATGGGTTAATTTCTCCTATTTTGGCCTTCTAAACATGTTCCCAAAATATTTCCCTTTCCTCCCGAAACACCCTGTATTAAATGTGGTTGTTTGATAAACATTAAAAAAATATTTGCAAAGGTAATATAATTTACAGGGTGTTTAAAAAAATTCTGGTAATATCCATATTTGCGGATTTATTAAAATATAGATATATTTAATGTGGCATCTTTTATACCTTTAAATAAAACTTCTTACCTGATGATAAAATATACAAAATGTTTTATTTAAAAAAACAACTTTGTGTTATAGCCCTTAAATAAAATTTAATTAAAAAAATATAAGTACGCCACTGATTACAACGTAATAAGTTACAAGTATCTGACCAAATGGTCAACATTTAAAAACTCTGTATCTCCAACACAAATCAAGTTAACCATGATTTACTATTACAAGGAATTTGTTTCAAAAATAAAAATTGAAATTGTGCAATCAGATTTGTTTTATCTTTTTTGGTTTCGCTATACTCTGCAGATTAACGTAAAAACGTCACCCTGTACATGTAAGTTTTGTTTAATATTGCACTATTATTACTTTATATTACCACTTAAATAGAATAACGACGTTACCAAGTCTACTAAATTCGAATACGTCGTTCCACACTAATTGAAAATTTAAACTTCTTGGAGAAACTTCACAGGCAGCTCTAAAAGTGACATGGTAATGGGAGTAATATATTCAATTATAGACTCTCGCTGTATGACACAGTCTTAAGTTTTGTCAAATCAATAACAAACTTTAAACTAAAAGTTTATTTGAAAATGTTTGCATTTACAATAAAATTTATTCGTATGGTATTGCAGTTATATGTTAGCGCATGAAAATAAATTGGTAAAGGTGGTTTGGGCTAATTCAGGTTTCTTTATGAGAAGGGGTTTAGACATAAGCAAGACCGGGAAGAGCTTTTGTCAGGGACGTGAGGGTGTGAGAATTACGATTTTGGTTGGCAGTTCTGTTCAAAGTTGGTAGCATTATCAGCTGATGACAGAGTCTTGCCTTGTCGAAGCTTTGTTTGGTAAAAACTATGGAAATTTGCCATTTTCATTTTGGTTGTATATTTTGCAAGGATTTCCAGTTGCTAATGTTTTTTGGTTAGTTTAGAGACTTCACATATTATTGGTTCCGACTCGTTTTATTTTAGAGATTTTGATAGTGTTTAGTCAAATAGTTTTCAGTCATTCGTGTTTTTATATACATATGATACAGATGAGTGTCCGCTAATTAATGGTACACAGAAAAACCACAGATTTCTTATGCGAAAATACCCATTTAGGATTTAAACAAACATACCTATATCCAAAAGTTAATGATAAGGAAGATACGGGGTGTTAAACGGATATAAATATTTTTTATTCATGCATTTCGATAATTTCTGATATGTTTTAAACATTTTAATAAAACTCGGTATCCAGGAGTTTTTAGATATTAGCGGAAACTAACATCGATATAAAAGAACGGGAGAAACGAGCCAAATATCAAGATCTTCTTGGCGAACTTCGGAGGCTCTATCCGGAGTATACCGTGCGATTGGTTGTCCTGATAATTGGCGTTTTGGGAGGCATGAAGAATAACATATTAAGGGAAATGAGGTACATTCCAGCATGTGAAAATACACCCGAACAACTGGTGATGAAGATGCAGAAATCTGTTGTCCTTGGATCCCTTCGTCTACTGAGGCAAATGAATTTGGCCGAAGATCACTGACCGAGCGGACGCGAGGAGTGGTCTTCGATATGGATGGCCTTCCGCACGACGCCCTATGGGGTCGGAGCCATGGGATACGTCGTGTTGGATCTTTTAAATAATAATAATAATAATAATAATAATAATAAATGTCTTTATTTCTGAATTTTCATATCTTACATAAACAAACAATAATACAAAGAAAAATATATTAAATTCAGAAAAGGCGGAGTCCAGATGAGGCATCCTGGAATGCCTCCCTGATCAAACTAAACCCTTTAAATTATTATAATTAAGTATAGTTAAAGACATAAACGAAGGTAATGAACTACAATATTAAATAAAATAAACCAAAATAGAAAAAAAAGAAACCTTACTAATAAAAGTAACTAATTGGAGAAAATATATTTTCTGTTTCCCACTCCAAATATCCATTTAACAAGGTTATTGTCGCTTACTAATAATATATTTTATGTAATGTGTTTTAAAGGCAGATTGTGAAAGAGATTTTAAATTTTGCGGCAGAGAGTTATAAAATTTGGCAATATTATATGAAAAACTACGCTCAAATATTGCGGTTCGATGATATGGTGGTGTTATTTTACCTCTAAATCTAATATTTATATATTATTAATATATTATGTACATGAGTCCTAAAAACAATACGCTTATAAAGATATGATGGACGTTTAGAAAAGATAATTTTATAAAAAAGCATGCCTGATGCAACTCCCTCCCCTCTTCCATGTTTAACCAATCGGACTGTACTAGAGTGTGTGAAATACGCTGATACTTTCTTATACCATGAACGAGTCTTAAGCAAGAGTTTTGCACAAGTTGAATTCTACGTTTATCCATAGCTGTTAGACAATTTCCATAAACAACATCTCCATGGTTAAACAAGGAGAGTACAAGAGAGCTACATAATAAAGTTTTTATGTATCTTGACAAGAAATGACGATTTTGATAAAGAATTTTCAATCTTACAAATGCTTTCTGAATGCAACTCGACACATGCGCACTAAATCTAAGGGAACTGTCAAAAATGACACCTAAATTACGAACGTTATCTTTTACTGGCAAAACAGTATTGTCTACTTCTACATTGATTAAATTTTTTACAGAGACCACATCTGAGGTTCGGCCAAACACCATTACACAGCATTTTTTTGGATTTAACAAGAGAGAATGTTCTAATGACAATTTCTTTAATAAATTTAGTTCTTTACTTAAGGTGTTACAGCCTTCGGCTGCGTGGGCTCGATCAAACGATAAATACACTTGCGTATCGTCAGCGTAATATTGAGCAGAACATCTTTCTAAAGCATTTGAGAGAAATGCAGTATAAATGGCATATAAAAGTGGAGACAAAGCAGAGCCTTGTGGCACACCACACCCAATCGTTATCGGGGACGACACCTCAGTACCAATTCGAACCGCCTGAGATCTGTTAGAAAGAAAATTGGAGAAAAAGTGTACTGCGCCTTCGGAAAGACCAACATGATGTAAAATTGCCAGAAGCAACTCGTGGTTTATGGTTTCAAAAGCTTTAGAGAAATCTAATAGCGCCAAAACTGTGATTTTTCCTTCATCGGTAGCCTGAAAAAGATCATCAGAGACATTCGCCAGTGCTGGCGAGCATCCATGACCATCCCGAAATCCGGATTGAGTTTCCGGCAATATGGCACTTTTTTCGACATGTTCATTTAACTGAATGTTTATTACCTTTTCCAAAACTTTAGACTCACAGGGCAGAACACTTATCGGCCGCAGATCTTTAAATTCTTGTGGAGAAGAAATTTTGGGAATTGGGGTTATCAAAGCTTTCCTCCAGAGCTGTGGAAATACTGAATGTTTTATACAAAAATTAATAATATGAGTAAAGTATGGTAGCAAGTACGGAAACCCCAGTTTTAAAGTTTGACTACTAATACAATCAACTCCCTCAGCTCTAGATTTAATTCCCATGACAACACCCAAAATAACGCCTTCAGAAACCTCTTTAAACTTTAAAGTGGATTTAACCTTTTCATTAACTTCTCCCTTGTAGAAATTAAGTAGCCGTTCATTATTTACTGTAGGTGGATTAGCTGTAAAGAATAAGTTAAGTTCATCCGGTATATTAAGGTTACTAGGAATATCTACTTTTTCTGACCACAAAGACCGAACTTTTTAAGATCCTGCCAAACATTTGCCGAGTCTTGAAATCGAATTTCAAAAAACTTTTTTTTCCCTTCTTATTGCTAGAGTTGTTTGGTTTCTAATACTTTTATAGTAGTCCCAATGCACACGAGATTTAGATATTTTCAACCGAGTTAGAGCTTTGTTTCTTGTTTTAATCATATTGCGTATGGTGTCTGTTATCCACGGTTCATTTTTTTTTGTGAACCTAGCAGTTTTTAGTGGTGCATGAATATTTAATAATGCCATAATATTTTCATTAAAACGTTCCACCTTTTCGTCTACAGTATTAAGATCATAAATATTTCGCCAGGGAATGGATTGTAGATCAGCGTAAAACTGATTGTAGTTCATATTTTTAAAGTCCCTATATTCTCTAATTATAGGCCCGGCCTTATATTTTGGTACAAAAAATTCGCAGAAGACAAGATCGTGATCGGAAATACTAGGAACAGAAAGCGTATCCGAGGCTACTATCGAAAGTTCCTCGGGCACCATTATAACGTCTAAAAGAGTCGAACTGGTAACTGCGATACGCGTAGGTTTGTTAATAATTTGCTTAAGGCCTGTTGATTCCAAAAGCGAACAGAAATTGGATGCTTCTTTAGAAAATAAATTAAGTAGATCGATATTAAGGTCACCTAAACAACAAAGATAGTCAAACTTTGGTGTAAGATTCATTATTTGTTCCTCTAAGTACTGTAAGAAGTCAGTACTAGCGTATGAAGGAGGACGATACATGCATCCAATGATATATTTTTTTATTCAGAGTTATAGATATCCATACTTGCTCAATATTACGGTTTCTTTCAGGTATGTTAATTTGGGAGATATTTAAATTACTTTTATAGTAAATAGCCGCCCCACCACCACGACTTAATCTATCTTGTCTTACCAAAAATATCCCGGAATTTTGATATCGTCCGAGCCGACGTTGCCACTCAGCCATGTCTCGGTTATAGCCACCACATCATATTCACCACCCTGCACAATCTGCCTAAATTCATTAAACTTAGCTACTAACGAACGCACGTTAAGATGCGCCAATTTAAAATTTTGCATTATAGCACACAATATGTTATGTGTAAATGTAGTGTTTAAGAATACAGAATGAAAATGCTATTTTTATTATTAAATAAATGTCCTAATCTATAAGATAAAAGGTAGAAAAAGAAAACAAAAAAAATATTTAAAGTAAAAGAAAATTAATTAAAAAAGTAAGAATAGTGTAAATGGGTTAGTTAGTAGACCATGTCCGTGTACACAAACACTTTTTTAAGCTTGAATCACTTAAGGTTTTGCAAATCACTGACATTTTTTATGCACATTTTTTTATTGTTATGAAACAAAAATATATCTCCACGACTTGTCCACACATTGTTTTTAAAACGTTCACGCACTTGAAGAAATAGATCGTATTGAGATTTAATAAGCATTTCACTTACTAAAAATCCGGAATTTTTGAAATGTTTGTTTGCGTAAAATATATCGTCACGTTTCCACTGTGTGGTGAATTCGACTAAAACCGGGCGAGGTTTATTTTGATTTTCTGAATTGTCGTTTGTTGTTGATCGATTTTTACCGATTCGTATGCAGGAACAGATATCATGTTTTTTTATATCTATACGTAAAAAGGACGTGACTACGTCACATATGTTATCAGTAAGAAGTTGTTGACCCTTTTCCGGGATTCCATGGAATATTAGTTTTTGGAGTTATTTCTTTTTTCAAATTTTTGCATTTCCCGATGCATACCCTGAACACTTGCAGAAAGTGCAGAAATCTCCTTTTTAAGAGCTCTATAGACTGAATGGTTTTATTTTGAAACTCTTCAAACTTTTTGAAAAAGTCGTCAGATTCCTGATTATTTGGTAAACCAGCCCTTGATTGAACATACTCACTGCGAAGTTGCTCCAAACCCTTTTTAAAAGATGCCTCCATTGACTCCATTTTCTCAGCTATATCGGTCTGCGTCTGCGCAGGATTATTTGCTTGAGGTTTTCCTCTAAGGTTCCTCATTTTAAGGATTTTCTTTGGGGATATGCACTAGCACTACACAGAAGTTAGTTTAGTACCAAATAACTGTAATTATGTATTACTTTAGATAAACAAAACCAATTAAAATGTAGACACGGTCCACACAACGTGTTCACTCTGAGAGCGCCATCTACCTATATATATCTGAGCAGTTGTAATTATAGCTAATACGATGTTATTGAAGGTACATACTTTCGGGTGCACTGAACAACTAAGACGTGAATACCTTAAAAACGGTTGTCAAGACCGATTCTTACTAAGTATACCTTTTGTGTGCAGAAAGCATAGAGAAGCTTACTAGTTTATATACATACAGAGTAGTAACAAAAAATTGGGTAGTTTTAGAGAATTTTAAATAGTGTACAAATCGCCCTCTAGTCTACACCCAAAAATTATTATTCGATCTAAAAAGCTAATGTTTAAAAACCCCTAGATACCGTTTTATTAGGATATTTAAAAAGGAGGGAACAATTATCAAAATAAATTTAGTTTTTCTTTTTACTATGCGACACCCCCGTATCTTCCCTATTATAAACTTTTGGATATTAGGTATGTTTGGTTTAATCTTAATATTTTGGCATAAGGAATCTGTGGTTTTTCTGTTTAACATTCATTAGCGGACACCCTGTATACAAAGTTTTTAAAATGGTTTTTGACTTACGGAGCCATGGAAAATGTTTTGCTCTGCCAGGTACCTCATCGTCCAGTCGTCGCTTTAATAATTTTTAATTTTTAATATTTAAACCACATTTATGTTTTTGTTTTAAGTTATGCCTATTAAAATAATCCAATAAATTTTGTTTACAACATAAAGTTCTTTTTGTTTTCTCCTTAATTCTACGCCACTGATCTGCCTAAAATCAAACATGGCCGAAAATGGTCCGACTTAACGTCACAGCCGCGCTAGCCAATATGGCGAATGTCGTGACCTTATCTCATCAATCGACTTTAAGTTAATTTGGGAAATCTATAAATTACGTGTTTTGCAATTACTTGATATATATTTTTTAAATCTACAACCTATTTTATATTTTACTATTTAACTTTTTCTATTTCTAAAACCTACAAGTTTTTTTATACATTAGTGTGTAACTAAAATTTTGTTAGAAAAACAAAGCCAGTAGAAATATTTTTTCTAAAAACTATCCATCAATCCATTTATGTAGGTCTTTTGAGTGCTGCTCAGCAAGTTTGGGACTCATTGACATAAACCAATGATTTTTGTGGAAATATTTTGTACAGACTTTTTAAAAACCCTGTAGAGGGTTCTTTAGCCAAAAATATTGTTGATAAAATAATCTTCAACCGTAAATCGCAAATGAAAGTTAATAACTTTAAAGCGATACTTTATAATAAAAGATAAGGTGTACTTGGAAGATTATTTAAATAGCCAGTCTAGAACTTTTAAAAATTTTAATAAGTGGACGTTTTAAACAAGATTACAGCATGTCTATTCCTTTTTTAAAGATTCATTTTTTATAATTTTATTTAATTAAAAACAAAAGAAATATTGCATAATAAACTAAAATTTAGTGTTAAGTCTTTTAAATTTTTTATTTACAATACGTTTTAATTTAAAAGATGAAACATTTGAGAAAAACGTAATAATTCTTTATTTAGCTAAATAATATGATGCACAATGGTTTTTAAACTTTAAAAGATAATAACTTAAAAGAGAAATTTATTTCAAAGTAAAAAAACTTTTTAAAACAAGGTTTTATTAAAAATGTACTATAAAGAATAAAATATGTTTTTTTTAAACTTTAAATATAAACGTATAACCTTATTACACAAATAATGTGATTGAAAAACCTGTCGTAAGATAAGTATTTTATGGTTTGGACAAGTATTCTTAGATGAGGTCATTTAACTAATTGTTTATCTACATAAGTAAATATCACTATAAGCTTTTAGATCATACAATTTGTGTAGTGCGGTTATATGTTAATAATAAAAGTTAAAAAAAAATAATTTAATTCTTTTTAGTACATTTTAATAAAAGCCTGTTTTTTAAAAGTTTTTGTTACTTTGATTTTTTTATTTTTTAGCTATCGGTGGACGTGTTTTTAAGTCCGTTTATCTTAATTAAAGATATGTTCTGACAAGTAAAATAATAATTTAAAATCGACGTTTCGGTGGCAAATCTTCCACCGTCGTCAAGATAAATTAAATACAAATAATAAAAATTAACTATTATTAGGTTTTAAATTTTAAAATTTTTATCTTTTTTAGGAGATTCTGAAATTTCTTTGACATTAAATGTCAAAGATTTAAAACCTAATAATAGTTAATTTTTATTACTTGTATTCAATTTATCTTGACGACGGTGGCAGATTTGCCACCGAAACGTCGATTTTAAATTATCTTTTACTTGTTTTAATTTTTTTGTTTTTTTTGTACTTTTTTAATTTTTTGGCGTGTACCCAACCTAATTACCATCCGTTTATCTTATTAAACTCATTATTGTTACAAACTCGTTTGCCGAATAATTTTAAACAGTCTAGCTGTAATACGAATAGGAATTTGTATCCGACTGCAACAACTCTAGTCCACCAAAAATTTGGATGGATTGCAGCCATAAAGTTTAACTTACATTCTTATTCTCACCAAGTCCTTTTATTTTATACGGGCGAAGTTTTTATGCTTTTCTACAATATTAATGCATGAAAAACTTTGTCCACCATATTAAATTTAAAATGGCGTCACTGGTGCATTAAAAAAACTGGTTCTTCATCTTGGGGTTTCGCCATGTTGGATTTAGAATTACGTTACGTGTGCAGAAAATTTTAGCTAAATCGATTGAAGATGTATGCTTTAAAATTAAGTTGCAAGATTCCACCCGTACATACATACATACTTTGCAAATTAAATAAAAGCTTTTATAACATCCCAATGGGCATAAAAAGCCAAAGGCTTTGATATGGCTTTTTATCTCTAAGCCTGTGTACATGCATATTTTTTAATATTGCACTAATATTACTTTATATTACCACCAAAATAAAATAAGAACGTTACCAACTCTACTAAATTCAAATACATATTTTCACTAATTAAAAATTTAAACTTCTTAAAGAAACTTCAAAGGCAGCTCAAAAAGTGACATGGTAATGCGAATACTATATTTAATTATAAACTCTCGCTGTATCACACATTCCCAAGTTTCGTCAAATCGATAACCAACGTTTAACTAAAAGTTTATTTGACAACGTTGGCATTTACGATATAATTTATTTTTATGGTGTTGAAATTATGTATTAGCGCATGCAAATAAATTGGTTTGCGTGGTTTTGGTTAATTTTAAAAATTTATTATTCAACTGTTTTGCATGGTAAAAACTTACGAAATTACTTACTTCATTTTTTACCAAAAAAACTTTTAAATTATTCTTTTGGACAATCCACCAGGGGTAAAAGTCTTAATACTAACGTACAAAAGACCTCCAGGGGCAGCAGCTTCCACAATTTAGAAACTCTGGAAGTAAAAGAACAAACAAAATAAGAATGAATTTCAGAGTCTGTACAGTTGCACTGTATAGGGATGCATACGTGCAGCTCGACAAGTTTATTTGTCGAGAGCTGCAAGTGGAGGAATTATACTGAACAATTTTTCAAAGCAGAAGCCGTGAAAGTACCTATAAAAAGCAATAGATCCCCTAAATACTGACGATGGACAAGAGAAGGAAGATCCTCTATAAGCAAAGGATCGTTAATAAAGCGAACAGATCTTCTTTGCAAAGAATCAAGAATGCTTAGTCTTGTGGGGGATGTCATGCCCCAAATATAAGAAAAATATCCCAGGGGGTCGGATTTGGGATACATACAAAGTGTATAAATTCGAAGGATAAAAATACTTATTCGCTTAAAAGAAATATCAAATTTATTATTGGTGTACATGTATAAATCGCGAATTTTAAGAAAAAAAACACATTCAATTCGGTAGGATTTTTGTGGTATTATGTTGTACAGATGTTGTGGAAAAACTCTGTTTAGGGTACTTGAACCACAAGTAAATTTCCAAACCATATTATTCACAGAAAAGATGTGGCTATGTGCATGTGGAATTATAGGAAGAAAAAATAAAAATGGTGTATTTTGTGCAATATAATAAGAAAATATTGAAACGCGAAGCAGAGCGCTTTCGGTACAACCATCATTAGTGCTACCTGGATTGACCTTTGTAACTGAAAAATATAAAATGTATTAAACAGTTTAATTAATAATTGAAAATATTTAAAAAATATAAAAGTCATCCATAAGACTTGTAAAAAATTTAACAGTTTAGTCAGAGTACAGAAGTCTTTCTATTTAGCAATATTTTGTAAAAACAAGGGAAGGAGGTTTTTTAAAAGAGGTATTACAGAGATAAAAAGTATTACAATTTTTTTACGAATTGTAAGAGTTTAACACTTACTAGTCAACAAACAGAAGTTATAGCCTTAATGTGCATAAATCCGTCAACAAAGGTTTAAATACAGTAATTAACATTACAAACAAGACAAATATTAATTTTTTTTTAAATATATCCTTAAAAAAGGTGTTGTTAAATATTTAAAATTTACTGTTAAGAGCACAGCCTTTTAACCATTTTGTTAATGACGAAACATGTGTATAAAATTAAGGTTAAAAAACAGTACCGGGTCAGTTGAAGGCATATACGGTGCTTGTCTAAATTCAGGACCCCCTCTTAACTTATGAATTGTTTGTTATTTTTTAATGAACATTTAAGGACTTTAGTAATACAACATAAACCAAATTTTAGACAATAAATAACAGATATAAATGTCAAACTGGCTAGGCGCCATTTTGAAAAAAAATAATTAGAAAGAGGGGTCTTGAAAACATCATTTTAAAGGTTCTGATAAGTACTTTATAACCCCAAAATATAAAGTCAATACTTTTACCAACTATAAAATGACGATATCTTTTAATTTACCTGAATACTTCATTAAGAGGAGCATATTTCCGAATCTAATAAACTTAGATACACATAATGAAGTATTTTCTTAAAGCTTTTTTAAAGATTTATTTAATGGTAACATTGGTAATAATTTATAGGATCGGACAGAAAGTATAGATTTTTTTAATGACGCACCCTGTATACTATATCACCTTTAAAAAGATATCTAAAAACCCCTTAAAACAATATCTCATCAGGTATATCTAACTATATTACTTTTGGAGATATGGCCGCCCAAATCAAGTATTCAGGTAATTTTCAAAGTACAGCCATTTTGTGGTGGGTATTCACTTTATATTTTGGAGTTATAAAGAACTCGTCACGAGCTTCAAAATGATGTGCAACAAGACCCTCCTTTCCACTTCTTTTTTCAAAATTGCGTCCAACTCTCAGTTTGACATTTATGTCTGTCATTTTTTGTCTAAAATTTGGTTTATTTTGTCTTACTAAGTTTAAATTTTTATGGAAAAATAACAAATAAGGAAAGTAAGGGGAGGGGGCTGACTTTGAACAAGCAGTGTATATTATTGCTTAGTATTGTTAATAACAAAATCCCAAACTGTAGCCCATACAAAATCTGTTTACTTAACAGATATATTAGCTTTGTTCGCGGGTCTAGTAATGAACTAATTCTGAACCAGCAGCGAACTGGTTTAGAATTGTTTTAAAGCGCATGTCTAGTTATTTATTAGTTAGGAATTTTTATTTACCGCGAACGATTTTCTATACAGCTGATGATGTATTCTAACCTAGCCTTTTGGTTAGGATTTTTCATGGTTAAATTGGATACTACACAAAAAAATTAAATTCATACAAACAATTGTTATACTGTCGAAAGCCACTCTCGGCGGAAGACGAGGAATTCCCTGCCTCCTCTCATTTTTAACATAAGTATGTGTATTTAACTAAAGCACAAATTCAAATAACAAGAAATGGTAAAATCTTGTAATATTGTCTATATTTTTTATTTAATCTTTATTTATTTTATTGCATACATACATTCATACGAAATACAATTAAAAATCCTTTGTTTATATACGCTTAGAATCACAAAAATATTTAACAAATATTCAACAGGTATATTAACCCGCATAAAAAGTGGCAGAAACAAATAAAATGTAATACAACGGTTTATTTCTGTACCACAAAAACAGAAAACAGCTGACCATATCGACAATGAGCATGAAATTCCGAACTGAACTTTTAGTTCCAACAATAATCCCAGGACTGCTAATCAAGTTACGAACCGGTAACGAACTGATTCCATTGTAACCCGCGAACACAGAACTGTTACTAAAAATTCAGGATTTTACTAACCGCAAACGCTGCTTTTTTCACTGCGCATGCGAATAGTCCCAGAACCAGTTCAGAATCGAACCCACAAACAAAGCTATTTATACCAAAAATATATTATGGGTAAAGTGTACTTAAGAAATAATTTAAATAGACTGTTAAAAGCTATTTAATATAATTTCTATAATTGAGCGCTTTAACTAATAATAAAGTTTAAAACATGTGTATTTTACTTTTTTAACTTTCTTTTAAATAATTCTATTCTAATAAAATACCGTCTAATATAAAAAAATATAATGCATATAAAACTGAATTAATTAAATATCAATTATTTGAAACTAAACTTCTTGGAGAAACTTCAAAGCCAGCTCTAAAAGTGACATGGTAATGGAAATAATATATTCAATTATAGATTCTCGCTGTATCAGACTGTCCCAAGTTTCGCCAAATCGATAATCAACTTTAAACTAAAAGTTTGTTTGAAAATGTTCGCATATACAACAAAATTAATTTATACGGTATTACAATTTGCTGTTGGCACACACAAAAAGAAAATGGTTTACGTGGTTTAGGTAAATTTGAAAAAACATTTAACTATTTTGCATGTTAAAAACTTACAAAATTACTTGCAATATTTTTTAACAACATACAACTTGTTCTATATTTTACTATTGACTTATACTATTTCTAAAAAACAAGTTTTTCAAACATTGGTATGTAAATCTGAAATGCGAATTTTAAGAAGAAAATAAACGGTTAATTTGGTAGATGAATAATAGGGGTTTATTTAAATTTTATTAAACTTATTTGTTACATTTATGCTAAAATTCTGTTAGGGAAACTTATTACAAAACATGCCAATATAAATCTTTACTGCAAACCATTCATCAAGCTATTATTGTATATATTTAAAGTGCTGCTCAGCAAGTTTGCGACTTATCGACACAAACAAGTGATTTTTAGTGGAATTATTTTGTACAGACCTTTTTTAGACAGTCTGCATAGGGAAGGAGCTTTAACCACAAGAAAACCACCAGACCATATTGTTATTAACAAAATCCTAAACCGTACGTCACAAATAAAATCCATTAACTTTACAGTGATATATTATACCAAAAGACAAAGTTTGCGAGAGAGATTATTAAAATTGTAAGAATGTATTTTTTCTTTTTTTAGGAAGAGTCATTTTTCCTTATAATACTATTTATTTTAAAAAATATTGCATAATAAACAAAAATGGAGTACTTAGTCTTTTAAATTTTTTATTCAGATTACATATTAGTTTAAAAGATGAAACATTTTAGAAAAATGTAATTATTCTTTATTCAGGGAAATATGATGCACTATGGTTTTTAAACTTTGAAAAAATATTCCTTATTTTATTAAATATGATACACAAAAACGTTTTAAAAATTTAAAAAATATAATAAGTTACCAAATAAATAATTTAAGGGAAAAAAGTTTTTTAAGACAAGCTCTTATTAGAGGGTCCAAAAAAAACTTTTTCTTTTAAACTTTTAACCTCATTACCAAAATTTTAAATGTTTATTTTGTTACTAACTTTGTTATTTCCTGTCACTAATTTGTGAAGTGAACAACAAAGAAAGTCTTTTAAAGAGGAGTTTTTCCTTTGCCCCTTCTGCAAAGATAGAAAATTACTCAGGGCGTGTAAATGGTTCGGGCATGAGCTGGTACTTTGATTATAGTTCTCTGAAAAAGACCTTAAATTCTAACAGGTAGCAGGTGCAAAATAAAAGTTGGAAAGTTCAACAAAATCGATCTATTGTACAATATTTACAGAGTTTTTTTACAAATTTGATTTAATTTACAATATTCTCATATAATAAAAAAATATATAGAAGTTTAACAATCAGTTTAATGAGTTTAAGTTTAACAAATCAGTTTAATGAAATTTTGTGAACCAGAATGAAAAATTGAAATGTGAAAAATTATTTAAATTGAGATTGATTTAAACTCGAATTAGATTGAAATTGAAAAAATTAAGAAATAATTTTTTTGAACCCTTTTGGTGACAATATCCACATTTAAAGGTGAATATACCTTCTGTCCTTTATTCAAGCGGCGATGCTAAAAGTTGCTGTAAGGCTGGGACGGTCGTCCTCAATAGGAACTGGGGAAGTTGATGACGTCACCACTCCTCGATGGTCCCACGTGATATTTCAAAAAGCATGAAAAAAAACAGTACAAGGCAGTTACAATGTCACCAAAAGTCTATTTAAATACTTTGAGCCTAGGTAAAGGTTGACACTTTTCAATAACTATTTAGTGAGAAGTTACATGAGAATTTTACTTACTTAATTGGCTGAGATAATAATCAAGGTTAATGATTTAATTACTTTCTAAAATACAACAAAGAAATTAATTTTAATTTACAGATCAACTTTGTACACTGAAAAGTCTTGATAAAGAGATAAATGAGAAATGCTACCTTTACATACGCTCAATGCTTAAAATGGGCAAAATAAAAACATAGTTAAACATTTTAAATATTCAGGAAAGCGCTTTAGTAACCATAAAATTAAATTAGGTGTTTACATTTATTAAAAATTAATTTTACATCAGAAGAAAAATATATACAGGAAATTCCTTAAAATGGGTGTTATGAAAGAATTTTACAGGAAAGAGTTTTACCTCAATTCCTCATATTGAAATAAAAAAATACAAATATAAAAGGGAGAGAATAACCAGTTTTCAATTTTTTCGAAGAAAAACCGAAAACAGGGAAATTTGCAATTTTAAGCAGCTTCCTGCAAATAAAATACACTTTCTTTTTACATCAATTGCAAAAATAAAGTAAAATGGCTCTACCAATCACTCGTCAAGGCTATTCTGCGAGCAAAAAAATAAAACAATCTCCTACGAGCATCGATAAGGTAAAGATTGTTTGCGTTTTCTTTCCAAAGAAAAAAACAAAGATAAAATTAAGGTAAGGTAATTTGAAAAACTACACGAGCAATGTAGTATTCAAAAGGTAGAGGTGAATTTGTGCAATTTGGGTGTCCCCTTTTAAAATAAATAACCAAAGACCATATCAAGGTGTCCCCAATTTATTATATGAGCTCTCTGCCCAGAAAAATAGCTAATCTTACCCCAAAACAACTAAATTATCTCCTCACGTGTGAGATTCTATGTTTTTGGTAGGTAAAATAAAAAGTCACTAGAACATAAGAGCCCCACTAAGTTTAAATGGGTTAGTGGTCACACATTTGCAAATAAAACCTGGAATATGCAATTAATAAGTATACATATCCGACTAACTAAAAAAACGTGACCTCACCTTTACAAAATGGCCGTTATAGGTTAAGAATAATTACAGACACCTTTCCTTTGAACAAATTTCACCTAATGAAGTCTAAATTTTCATTTAAAACAATCCTAAGGGTTTAATGCCTATCCTCAGACATAAATCAATGCATAATAAATAAAAATTAGACGAAAGGCAGAAATCAAAGAGAAATTCAAAATAAACTCAGGTTTTGCTCTTACCTTGACAGGTGGTTGGAAAAGACAACCTGCCGGAAGTATCATCCTCAAAAATTTCCTACCGGTTCCCCTCCATGAAATTAAAAATGTAATTTCATTGGTCAATCTCATCATATGGTAAAACATGACAGACTGTCTTCAACTTAACACTTTTCACAAACAACAAATGGTAAAATTTAGCACTGTTTTCCACTTTTCCGGGTCGAAATTCAACGAAAATTCACTAATTATTTCTGCAATTTACGCACTAACCTTAAACCCACTCAGTCAGCTGTCTTCGTTTATCGATTTTTACAAACTATTTATGGTTGACAAGAATAAAGTTTGTCGATGTAGGTACTTGAGAGTAGTGCTGTCTTTTTCTAAGACGCGGGAAAGAGATGGTCGTCCTTGTTGAATTACTAATCTCCCTTACTCAAGCTTGTCGCGTGGTTAAGATAAAAATTTTTGCTATACTGGGCGATTAATTCGTAAGGGATTTTTAAATTGAAATAGGTTTTATATGAAATTATTTTTGATTAACTAAAATGATTGTTTTATAAGCAGAAATGTATACCTTAGGTTAGAGTTCGGTTTGAAAAGCTTAAATGTTGTGAGCATTGTCAAAATGATCGCAACAATTTGACAAAGTTTGAATTTACAATGTTATTTATTTTTATGGTATTGCAATTACGTATAAGCGCATGCAAATAAATTGGTTTACGTAATTTAGGTTAATTTGAAAAATTTATTATTTAACTGGTTTGAATGTTACAAACTTAAGCAATTACTTTTTTTTAACAGCATAAAACGTGTTTTTATTTAATTATTTGACTTTTGTTTTTTTTTTAACCTTAAGTAATATCGTTGTAATGGTAAAATACAGGGTGTCCCAACTCTATTTATACACGGAATAGCTTTGTCCCTGGACAAGATATAAAAATTAACCTAAAGTTAATAATTGTTTTAACACACTTATTTACAGTATCGGTAAATAAACACGGTGTCTTAGAAATGTTTTTTTTCAAGTAAGTTTTAAAATGAGCCGCCTGTATGCTTGGACATATGTGTTATAACACACTTCATGTATGCTGGAGCTTTTAACTTTTTGTGTCAAAACAACACATTTTCAATATAACACTGATTTTTATAAACAAACCTCTGGCATGGCTATGGGTTCACCTTTATCACCTTCATTAAGTAATATTTTTATGGAAAACTTTGAATCAAATTTTGTGGAAAATTATCAATATAAACCTTTAGTTTGGTGGAGATATATAGATGACATTTTTTCTATATACCAACATGAAGAACACTGTTTAAATAATTTTTTAACACACATTAATACACAAGAACCAACAATTAAGTTTACGTTAGAATAAGAAAACAACTCACAACTACCATTTCTTGACATTTTAATAAAAAAGATTTAAACAATTTTGAAACAAAAATCTACAGAAAACCTACACATACAAATAGATACGTAAATTTTAATTCAAATCACCCAATAATGGTTAAAAAGGGAGTTGTAAAAAGTGTATTTGATAGAATTAAAGTCATTTGTCTAATCAAAATATAAATATTGAAAAAGATTATTTAAAAAATATTTTAATTTAAAATAATTATCCTCTTGATTTTATAAATAATTGTTTCCTTGAATTTGAAACTCCAATTATAAGACAAAATCAAAATAGACCTATTACAAATTTATTTTTACCATACATTCCCGGACTATCAAATAAAATTCAACGAATAGGGCATAAATTTAATATTCGCACAATCTTTAAAACACAAAACACAATCAGATCTCAATTAACAAAAACAAAACCATACAACATAAATGAAAATACAAAAAATGTCATTTATAAAATACCTTGCGAATGCAATAAGTTTTATATAGGTGAAACTTGTAGACCATTAGCCAAACGCATAAAAGAACACAGATCATACATTAAAAACACAGAATTTCATAAATCAAAAATCTGCCAACACGCATTTGATAACAATCATAGAATAAACTGGGATGCTTCGAGCATTTTAGCAAAGGAAACTTGTTCTAAAAAAAAACGCAAAATCAAAGAAAGTGCATATATATATTATTAAATAAAGATAATTGTGTAGCATCAATTTCAGTTAATTTAAATAACACTTGGTTGCCTTTGCTTGATACTGAAGTATCTTCAGGAAGACTAAAAATTAACTAACTATTCACCTTTTTGTAAAATAAACAATCAATACACCAGCAACCAGTTATCTATGTCACTATGACACTATAACCAAACAAACATGTTTTGACATTTAATGTCAAAGTTTTCAGAATATCCTAGAAAAACATAAAAATTTTGAATTTTAAAACCTAAATAATAGTAAGTTTTTATTTTTATTATTTTTATTCCATTTGTCTTGACAACGGTGGCAGATTTGCCACCGAAACGTCGATTTTTAATTATCTTTATACTTGTTTAAATTTTTTTTGGTTTTTAGTACTTTTAATTTTATTTTGGCGTGTACCCAAATAAATACCATCCATCAAATGAATCCGCCAAACTACAGAACATATCTTCAATATTCTTAATGTTAAATATATTAATGTATCAAAACTGGTAAGAGAAAATTGACAATAATAATTTTGTATTTAAGACTTTCCGTAAATTTACCAAAACTGTCAATAAAATTAGTGTATTTAAACAAACCTTTTATATTTAAAGTTTATTTTTGTACCTTGTACAGGGGCGTGTTAAAAAAATGACCCAAAGGAAGTCAATTATTAAGATGAATTTATTTATTAGGACTGCCTATTTTCTTTTTATTATATGCCATAAATTTTAGCCCTATGTCACAAACAGACCTACACATAAATAAAAAATATTCTAAAATTATTTTATTATCAAGAGAGTAAAAATTCCAAATATTCTATTATAAAGGGTAGTTCAAATTAAGTTTTCACTATTCAAAAAAAAAAAGTTGAAAATTATTAACAACTATTTATTTGCCTTTTAAAAGTAGTTTATTACAATTATGCATAAAAGATGATATGAAGCAAATGATCTCCGTGGCTGACGTGGCTTGAAGTAATCCATTTTGAGAAATTTTTGACTATTCGTGGCACAAATCAGGTCCTATGTTGGAATTTTGAGTCTGATCACCTGTTTTAGCTCCGCAATGGTATTTGGGTTATTCTGGTAGGTTTTGTTCTTAAGATACTGCCGAAGAAAATATTTCAAAAAAGTTACAGGATCGCGACGGTTATTAAATATCATCGTTACATGCGACTTGAAAACTTGCCGCCCAGTAATTGTATCGATTCTCCTGATGTGTGACAAGTGGCACCATCCTGTTAAAACCAAAGATCTCCGAAATCCATATCTTCCAACTGCTCCCAAAAAAACTGTTGTTATGTTTCAAAAGCAAACAATATTAACCGTAACAGTGTTCTCCGCATGATCCTCGGAAAAAATGGGCCAATTACGCTTCCGGACCAAGGGGCACATTAAACAGTTATCTTTGAGGATGCTCACTTCAACAATTTGTCTTAAATTTTTTAGTCCCACTGGGCCGATTTGTAAGTCAAAAAATTCACGTAAAGTACAAAACGCATTTTTCCTTGATTGGCTGTTTTTCATAATAGGCTTGAAAAATTATAACACGTTGTTTAGTCGTATATTAATTGCTCTATGAGTGTTTATATTTTCTCCGTAAAAATGTTATGTTATCGTTAACAAATTTAGTGAAGTTTCAAAACAAAAATTATTGTGGAAATTCAATTTTAATTAATTTAATTTCAATAAGAAAATAACTTTTCAAGGCATAATAAAAATATCAATAATTTTTAAAATAAAACAAATATATATACAGGTTAGTCAAATGTCTGACAAAGCTCATTTACTAGTTACCATTAAAGCTTTAAATATTTTATGTAGGTGTATAGCCCGACATAAATATCATCTTTTATTATTATTTTAATGTATACAAGATTAGGAAAGTTATGTTTTTTGAAATGGAATACCACATATGGTATTTAAACAAAATAATATTTGGCTTTTCTCAAAATAAAGATATTTAATAAACATTATAGGAAAATTAAACTTTTTATACAGGGTATTTTCTAACAACGGTACTTAACATTAAAGTTTTATTCTTTATGGTATTTTATAATAGTAATAAGACGTATTTAAATATTCAAGCTCTTAACATTGATATATTTTTTACATTTACCTTTTTTATTTTAGAATTTTGTAACTAACAATTAAAATAAATATATTTTATAAAACATTTATTGCAATACAATCCTAACGTTTTCACAAAAATAATTTTTTTAAAAGTTATTTACAATTTAGGTTAAAGAAAAAAATATTTTCCTTGTGGTTAAACCAATTTTTTCATTGAAAATCATAACTCTAATAATCTTATTGCTTAAAATATCTAGATTTCCTAATATTTCTAAACCGATTCTAGGTTTATACCTTTTTGTTATACAAAAACGTAGATTTACTGTCGTAAACTAGTTAAAAATATTTATATATGTGGTTTTATTAATGAAAATTATTTATTTACACTTCTTATACAGGGTGTTTCGGGAGGAAAGGGAAATATTTTGGAAATATGTTCATAAGGTCAAAATAAGAGAAATTAACCCATATGTTTTAATATGATTCTTAACCGTCTCTGAAATAATCAGTTCTAAAGTTTTTTTGTAACCATTTTTTATTTTAAAAGCAACACAAACAAATACTTAACAAAATTCCACTAATTTAAAATGTTTTCAAAAAACCCCCACCAACTTCAATACAAGCTGTAGCACGTTTGTTAATCGCTCGTGTTGCGCGTTGAATTGCTTGCGGATTGTTTTTAATGATATTTGCAGCATTAAAAGTGATTGTGGAGTCCTTCTACGGTTTCTACTCGTGTTTCGTATACTAGTGATTTCATCCATCCCCAAAGGCAATAATCCATTATGTTTAGGTCTGGTGATCTCGGTGGCCAAGCTTAAGGGCCTCCTCTGCCAATCCAACGATCAGAAAAACGATTATTTAAGAAATTACGCACCCGACGACTAAAATAAGGTGGGGCTCCATCGTGCTGAAAGAACATTCGATGTCGAACATCATCCAACATGTGTGTTAAATGGTCTTCCAAAAATTGTAAATAGCCATCTTCAGTAAGACGCCCAGGCAATACAAAAGGGCCAAATAACTGGTCGTTGAGCATTCCACACCACACATTAATACTGAATCGGTGTTAAAAGTTTTGTTCAAACGTGGCATGAGGATTTTCATCTGACCACCGATGTTCATTGCTTGGAAACATTCCTGTTTCCTAAGAATTTGCAGAAACCTTTTGAAAAACTTTTCGATTGGGAACTCTTTGATTTGGAAAACGACGCGACGTCGGTATTCATTAACAGCACGTAATGCGCTACCATTACAGATACCATAATATCATGTCAGCATACTCCCTATGAGTAAATGTATGAGGCATAACGTACAGAACCTTTTCTTTTTTCGAGTTGAAACGCTTAGAATCAATCAAACTGACAACCATGCTTGTCAAAATATCAGTCAATTAAATTAGGTATTGACAAGCAATGAAATACCTAAAAACTGGTGTTAGAAATACAAAACTTTTTAATTACATCAATTTTTTTTTAAATTTATCACTGATTACTTCAGAGACAGTTAAGATTTGGATTAAAACATATGGATTAATTTCTCTTATTTTGACCTTCTGAACATGTTCCCAAAATATTTTCCTTTCCTCCCGAAACACCCTGTACATAAATATACCATTATATTAATTAATATGTATGAATTCGCATCTTTCAATAAAATTATCCTTTTGCCCCTTTATTTGTTTCGGTTTTCAGCAACTTCTTAACAGGTGAAAATTCTCCTTATTCTCCCTAAATAACCCCAATGTGTTTCACAGATGCCGAAATTTTATTAGAAGGTGCGAATTCGTATATATTTATTAATGTAATATTATACTTATGTATTAAATTATTGTAAATAAATAATGTCTCATAATGGAACCATACAGGGCCGAATTAACTCTTTGGGGGCCCTAGGCTGGACTTCTTGGGGCGCTCATTTTATCCCAGTGACGCCCTATTTAGAAATAATAATAAAAACTACCAAAAAAGGTCCTTCCCTGGCTGCCGCCTATTTTATCCCACAGCGCGGCGCCCTATTCAAAAATAAAATTGAAGAGCATAAAAGAGGGTTCACCCCTGTCCCTTTCTCACTGCGCCTAGGATGTAGCCTAGTCAGCACGGCACTGAAACCACATAAATGTAATGTTTTAAATATTTTAAGACAGTAAATCTACTATCCTTTTAAAAGATTTACTCGTATATTAGTATATTTCACTTTGTAAAAGAACTTGTTTAAACCACAAAAAAAAACAGTATTTTTTTTCCTTTTAATTAAATTGTAAATAACTTTATTAAAGAGTGATTTTTCGTAAAAATGTCGAAAGAGCATTATATTTTCTTTAATAATCCATGTTGTTCCCTCTATATATTTATATTTTCGTAAGGTTTCTATAACTAGGTTGCCATCAGCAAAGTGTATATGAGTGAAGTACGTCAATTGCAGCTGATAAATTTAAAAGGAAAACACGTACACCCAAACCTATTTATTTCAGTCTCTTTTCTATGTTGCTAATACCACATAATAAATTTTACAACCCTGAAAACGACTTGATACCTAATTCTTTTTTATTTAAGTTTTGTCTTTCCATAAAAGACATACCATCAATCTTATACGTCGCAAAACGGCAAAAAATACTCTCTGTTTTCTAAAACACTTGCTTGAGTAAAAGCTTATGAATACGAAAATTTGACGGAAGAAAAATCAAGTTTTTTTGTATAAAAGAGAATAATGTTAAATTTTATAATATTATTGTTTGGGATATCAAAAACTTATTTTAACATAATAAGTATTTCTGCAGGTGCAAGTAAGAGATTTTTAGTAAACGAAAAATGTTATCCATGTATCATGTACGTATGTAGGTACCTTTATGTTTTTTTTATTTTTGGCTTTGATGTAATAGTTTTTGTTATTTAAATTACTAGAGTTATTTAGGACACTAAAAAGGTTTCATATTGTTAAGCGTTTACAGGCATCCTATTTTTAAGCCAGAAATTAAACTGTAGTTTCTTTAATAGTCAAAAAAAATAAGAAATATTTTAAAATACAAAACAGCAAAAAAAATATTGTTCCAAAACACCTCGTATAAAAACACGTGTCTTCGTTTTTATACCTTTATTAACAATGGAACGTAACTATGGTTACAACAACGACAAAATCTACTCTTGTCAATGTCTCGAAGTTTACAACACAAAAAGTCGAATTTATATTGACTGATCGGAGGTTTCCCGTCGCGCTTTTATAGTATGGTGGAAGAGTAAAGAATGATCTAGAATCTTCGAGAAATATCGTGAAAATTCCATAGTACAGGATGGCATAAAGGTTCTCAATGGATAATTCGGACGTTTTCGGAAACCTTCGAAACTGATGAAAGAACTTGGAAAATCTAAGGTAAATTATTCAAATAAATTATCAGACTAAATTAAAAGGTCCTAACTTTATACAATTCTATAAACTAACACTTATTTTTAATGTCCGTAACATTGCCCCCTCCCAAGTTTTGATCGTCTCGATCAAGTATCTTCACGGTCTGAATAGCGGCTTAGCATTTTTAGATGGACTTCTTTCATTATGCCGTGTCACCACTTTACATGACTTCTGTAGTTTCGGTGAACCCCTTGATTCTTCTCGTATTGTATAACGAAACGTCTTCACCTTCTTCTGAGTCTTCAAACTTTGCTTGAATAATGCTCTCTGAACTTGGCAGTAATGTGACATCTTGTGCAAGTACCACTTCTCGAATTGTTGTTTCATTACTTTTTGGAAATCTCATCACAATTTCCTCATTGTTAGTTCTCAGTACCCGTTGTGGAGGGTCTAGTACAAACTTCTGATTTTTCATAATGTCAAGGCCGAGAATAACTTCGTCCATTATATCGGCAACAAACACAACGTGTGTAAATGTTGTTGTTCCTAGGGTAATTCTAGCTTCGTGTATGCCTTGAACTGGTATGACTTCACCATTGGCAGTTTCCAAAATATAATTCTTCTCAGGTCGGAATATTTTGCAGTGGGATATGATGTTTGGCCTCACGATGGTATGTGTAGAACCAGTATCTAGTACCATCTCACATTCTCGACCGCATACATTTCCAGGTACTACCAAGCTGGAGCCATTGTTCTGTAACCGGGATACCCTAATTGTTGTTGTTGATGGTTCTTGGTAACACTTAGCCAGGTCTCGCCCCTTGAACTGGGAGTCTTCTGCACTACTGGAAGAGGCCTAAAAACTGGAGCAATTTCTCTGTATATGCCCCTCTTTACCACACTTCCAACAACGAATGATATTTCTTCTTCTAAATGTAATTCTGTTGTCTTTTTCAGTTTGTTGATTACGTATGATTTCTTGCAACTCCTGTATCACTCTGGTCAAATTATTATTTGGATTGCCATCTTTTGGTGGATAATTTGTTCTTCCAAGTCTTGCCTGAGTTCTGGATGTCCGCTTTGCTGTTTCAAACTGAAGTGCGTAAGCAAGAGCTTCAGAAATTTTCTTAAGCTTGGCCATTCTTAATGCTTGACTCATATCTGGATCACGTAGACCTTCAATAAAACTGCCAACAGCTAGTTCTTGTTTTATTTCTTCCGGGTAGGCTGGATATGACAGGTTAATTAGATGTACAATATCTGCTTCATACTCCTGGAGACTTTCGTTGTATTTCTGTCTTCGTCCATGGAGCTGCGCCTTATAGACTTCTTGTAGATGGGTTTCGCCGTACCTCATCTCCAGAAACATGACAATCGATTCATAATCGGATAACTTTTCTTCGGGAATGTTTCTTAACACCTCCATGGCTTTTCCTCGAAGAGCAAGTACAAGAGCTCGTGCTCTTTCTGTTGGGCTCCAGTTGTTGCCGTTTGCAGCTGCTTCAAATTGTCTAAGGTACGTAACCCACGGTACCTTTCCGTCAAAAGTTGGTGGTTTCATAACAGTTGCTGGAGTACCACATCCTGAGACTACACCTGTACTGGCAATATTTTTAATTTGCTGCTGTAATTGTTGAACTTCCTGTTGCATTTGCTCTTTGACTTGTTGAACTTGATCTTGGACTAGTTGCACTTGACTATGAACCAATTGTACAGTCTGCTGCATTTGTTCTTCCACTTCTTTAACATCCTCTTTGGTAAGTTTTAACTCAAGCAACATCATTTCATCTTGACCGTTATAAAATTCCCTTTTAGATTTTCTCTGATCTTCACCATCATCTCTTTTAATTCTTGCTTCATTTCTTCTTGACTGGTTCGAATTTCAAGCTTTATTTCTTCTAAACTGGACTTCATTTCGTTTTTAAAGTCTTCTTGTTTTTCTATCATTAGTTTCATAAGTGCACATATTTCCTCCATAGCTTCAGTCTGCTTTCTTGCTCCTACTGGCATCCAATCTTCGTAACCACTTCGGCTTCCTCAGGTAATCTCGTTCCGCTTCACTTTCTTCGGGTGACTTCGTTCCGCTTCCGACACCAAATGTTCCAAAACACCTCGTATAAAAACACGTGTCTTCGTTTTTATACCTTTATTAACAATGGAACGTAACTATGGTTACAACAACGACAAAATCTACTCTTGTCAATGTCTCGAAGTTTACAACACAAAAGTCGAATTTATACTGACTGATCGGAGGTTTCCCGTCGCGCTTTTATAGTATGGTGGAAGAGTAAAGAATGATCTAGAATCTTCGAGAAATATCGTGAAAATTCCATAGTACAGGATGGCATAAAGGTTCTCAATGGATAATTCGGACGTTTTCGGAAACCTTCGAAACTGATGAAAGAACTTGGAAAATCTAAGGTAAATTATTCAAATAAATTATCAGACTAAATTAAAAGGTCCTAACTTTATACAATTCTATAAACTAACACTTATTTTTAATGTCCGTAACAATATATTAAAAAGCCACATGAGGCAACCAAAAATTTAACACGTAAGTCCTAAGTATTTTTTTAAGTATAGTTTTTATGTAAAAACCATAGAAGAGTTTGGTGATTCTACTTGATAAAATAAGGGTAGAGCTTAATATATTTTTTTTTTCAAAATGTCATCATTCGTTTTCGAGTTACAAGACGTCAATTTTTATTTTGGTTTTTTCGCCATATTG
This sequence comes from Listronotus bonariensis, assembly GCA_014170235.1. NCBI lineage: Eukaryota > Metazoa > Arthropoda > Insecta > Coleoptera > Curculionidae > Listronotus > Listronotus bonariensis. The sequence goes on from JACEGR010001534.1 coordinate 132,976, forward strand.
CATTTATGTTTTAACCAATCCAATTGATATTTGGCACACAAATCAAGCTTTGCAGATTCTAAAGTACTTTTTTACATACTGCCAGAAGGCACTTTACCTAAAACTTCATATTTATTTACATCATAACTTTTTTATTTTGACAGATATCACGAAGCTGGGGCGCCATTTTATAGACAAAAAAAACTTAAAAATTAGGTACTCTTTATTAAAGTCGATAAACCTCACCGTTTAGGCACCAATAGACATCAAAGTTTTCATCAATTTTAATCAAATTACCTACATACATACAGGGTGTCCAGTAACTCAACCAACAACCTTTACGGGGCGATTCTACAACAGAAAATAATAAAAAAACTTTATATAAATATATGTTCTACACGTCTTAGTTTTTGAACTACGGTGTGTTAGATATTTAAAAAAATAATAATAATATTTTTTATTAAATACCGTGTACAGCAGTCTTGTGACGTCACGGCTGACGTATTGCCAACGATGTTGCAAGACTTACGAGGTAACCGGAAATTTTACTACTGAGAAAAATATAAACACAATTTGCCTATTTTAATTACTTTTACAAAAGTTAAAGTTTTTTAACAGAAAAAAAAATGTTTTGGGGGTATAAAATATAAAGTTGGTAAATATAATTGCCGTTTTTGCACCTAAACTATTTCTAAGGCAACTTAATTTTCATTAAGAAATACATTATAAAAGTCAGTTTTAAGTTAAAGGAGTTTCTTTAATCGGGTAAAAACTATAAGTATATTTGCTTCGCTTCAGCAACAGCTTAGACTTTCTTCTAAACTTTATTAAAGTTCATGGCTGGTAAAGTAAATAAGAGAAGAGAAAATGTTTACTAACTTTCTATTAAAACTCATGCCTAGGTAAGCTTTTGTTTTCATCAAGTTAATACTTAATGTAATATTTATTAAGTGTAATTAAACTAACGTATTATGGTATAAACAGCCTGCTACAAACAAAAAACAGTTATTTATTAGATAAGTGAGTTATATTACATATAAGTCACGCAAGAAAAGTTTAACTCTCGAGCCCGAAGGGCGAGAGAGGTAATTTTCTTAAGTGACTTATAATATGTAATAACTCACGTGTCTAATACAAAATTTTATCCAACACTTTCGTATAAATCGTTTTTAATATCGAAAATAATTTGAAAACGTCATCCATTATTTGTTACTTGTCATTGTCAACACCAGCAACAAAATTTTGTATTGTCTATAATTCACTAGTGAGCTAAAGGGTACTTTAGCTCACTAGTGACTTATAGTACACTTTATATCCTCAAAATCTGATCAATTATGTAGATATTATATGTAAGTGTTGGATAAAAACATTTTATTTAAAAAAGGTTATTTTGGTTTGCCCATATTATTGATAATGCGGCAACCGTTCAAAAGATATAAATAAAATATTTTGTTTTCTGTGACGACAAAAAAAATTACATATTATCTCTGTTGACAGCTACCAAAATGTGACTTTTCATTAATTTTTTTTTCAGAAAAAACTAACTTTTGTTCCGAATATACATACACATAGATATTTAATGCTAGAATATTTTACTATACAAAATCTTCATTTTTTATATCAAAAGTAAAATCAGACATTTTGAACCCTATATTATTTATATTAAAATAACTACTAAACAACAATACCAAGTTTCAAATTATTACATCAAATTATTCAATTACAAAGTAACATTGACAAACATTTTATAAAAACTTTAAAGGTTTCCATAGCAACAAAGGTCTAGTTGTCATTTTTCATACAACAGACGACTAGTTTAAAACTTTAAATATCACATGAATAATTTTCTCGGTTTATTACCTCCGTTCGCTTCGGGTCGAAAGATAACACAACCATGAGCCTAAATCCAAGACTGTTTCTCCTTGTGTAATAAAAAACTATTTTTTAATCTAACTTTATAGGGCAGTAACTGCCTTAACGGAGATTGATAATTTTTATAATATATTAAGTACCAAAATGATTTTGGCTCACTTTAATCTGGGGTCGGTTTGACTCTATCAGGATATGGTCAATGTTATTTCAAGGTCAATCACAGCTTAATAAGTAAAAAAGCTGAAGTTCCGAGACGAGACCATGGTATCTTTAGGCTCTTGGGGTCGTTAAATCCAAATCTGTTATTCATATTATTAATTCATCGAAAATAGACCACGGTCGTGTTTTATTTTATAATTTATTATATTTATTATATATTAATAAACCATAAGACCCATGGACATACTTTTAATACCGGATTAAGCGGGTTTCGTAAATGGTACCCTTACAATTTTGGAACAATGTTTAAAAATTGCATGTAAAACATTGTAAAAACTTGCCCGAAAAAAAATTGACGCGTTTGCCTAGTCCGACACCCGGAAACATTTGACATTAACAGGCTGGGTTAAAGCGCTGCATCCATATATGGCGGTATGAATATTCGTTGTAGACTTGTCATAAGAAACCCCCTTGAAAGGTTTTAAAAGTGTTATTATCATAAAGTCAATTTTATTACTGGCCCACGGACTAATAAGAAATCACTCCCCTAATTTTCATGCAGTTAGGAAACACCCTGTATATAGGGTATCCGGTAACTTAACAAACAAACTTAAAGGGTCAATTCTTCAATAAAACATAAAAATAGTTGCCTATTCACATTAGCGGGAGCCGGGAGCCGGGCGACGCACCGACGTTATCGAAGTTTATGGCGTCTTGGGAAAGCTTTTGACACGTAAGCAATTCGGAAACTCGGCAAACTCGAAGGTAAAAGTTTATATAGGCATAGGTCCTAAACGTCTTATTTTTTAACTGCCGGTTCTTAAAAATCTAAGAAAATTATCGTTTTTTTATAATAACTTTAATACCAATTTGGATATCTATAAAAAATGGAAGACGTCTCCTATACATAGGCTTTTATTGTAAATATTTTTTAGAAAAAAATTGCTATTGGCAATTTTTTAAATAAAAATATACAGGGTGTCCCAACTCTATTTATACACTAAATAACTTTACCCCTGTACAAGATACAAAATAAACTTTAAATAAAAATGTTTATTCGGATACACTCTCTTTGGTGATGATTCTAGTTATTATACAAGGTGTCTCAAAAGCATGATTTTTATTGGCAAGTAGATTTTTTTAAATAGAACATCCTTTATATTTTAACAAATTTTGACTCTGTATTAAATTTTATATCAAAATATATAACACATTAAACGTCAATTAGTGCTGGTTGTTAAGATATCAGCAATATGTTGATATACCCATTAATAATTAAAAATGAAGAAAGAATATATTGTTTTGGTTTTAATTATTTTAAAATAATTATGACACTGTCAGAGTGACAAAATAATATATAGAGACATTTGCACTTCAAGATACAGACTTTCCTATTATCGCATAAGAACTACTAATAGATATGTCAGAAATTTAGTTTATTTTGGACACCTGTTTACTGAATTGCATTAAAAAACAATATTATGTCAATTATGGCAGGTTTTAAGTTAGGTTAGTAACTATGTATCTAAAAAACTAAATAGCTGATTAACTTACTAGTAGTTCTTAGAATGTAAGGTTATTAATTGCATGTAATTATATGATCTGTCACTTTACCAGTGACAAAGTTATTTAATAATAATTAGAACCAAAATATTTTTTTCTTCACATTTAGTTGTTAATAACTGTATCAGCATACTGCTGATATCTCAAAAACCAGCAATAATTGACATATAATGTGTTATATATTTTTAATGCAGAATTTAATATAGAGTCAAAATTTGTTAAAATATTTAGGGTGTTCTATTTAAAAAAGCAACTTGACAATGAAAATTATGTTTTGAGAAACCTTGTATATTAACAAGTACTGTCAGGAAGAAAGTATATTCAAATAAATATTTTTATTTAAAGTTTATTTTTGTATCTTTTACAGGTGCCAAGTAATTTGCTGTATAAATAGAGTTGGGACACCCAGTATACATCTTTTTAAATTTTCTTTTAGTTTAGAAAAAATTGAATTTTTGACTTTTTTTAAATATCTTTATTAAGTTACAAGTTATTGTGAAAAACCGTTATTTTTAATAGCATAATGTTTAAAAACTAAGACATTTAGGACATGTGTTTTTATGATTATTTATTATTTTTCATTGTAAAATCACTTATAAAAGTTTGTCCGTTAAGTTACTGGTCACCCTGTATATTAGCAAAGTTATTAGTCCATCAATTGTAACTAATAAATTTAAAATAGATAAACGTACTCCCACACCTATTTATTTTTATCTTATATTTGTTTTGCTTACTCCAAGTAATAAATTTTATAACCCTGAAAACGACCTGATACCTAATTCCCTTTTCATTTGGGTTTTGTCTTTCCATAAGACATACCATCAATCTTATACGTCGCAAAATGGCAAAAATACACTTCGTGTTCTAAAACACTTGCTTGTAAAAGCTTAAATAAATACGATAGATTTAATGGAAAAAAAAGGTTTTTTGTATAAAGGAGAATACTGTGATGTGTAATCACGGCCAGATTATCCATAAGGCAAAGTGGGTAACTTCTTAGGAGCCCAAAGAAAGAGGAACCATCCGCAACCAGAAAAAAGACATCTTTGTGAAGTCCAAATTAAATTTAATTATTTGTATGGTTAATAAAAATGGTAAATATCTTTTTACTCTTCAATTTTATCGAAAAGGGAAGACCTTTTTTAACACGCTTTTATTAACTTGGGTTGTAACTATCTATCTATCTATCCATCTATCTATCCATCTATCTATCCATCTATCTATCCATCTATCTATGAATGTAACGGAATCTTTGAGCCTAATTTTAACCAACTTCCAGCTATTCGATTTCTTTGAAACTTTGCAAACGTATTAAGGACCCATGACAATGCAATAATCTGCAAACAGTATCCCGTTATCCTGGTTTGGATCGCCAGGAAAAAAATCCATTATATTATTATAACCACTGCTTGATACCACCAAGTGTCATCTGTCACCTGTACGTCCCAGTGGTACCAACCACCGGACGGAATATCTCAGTTATTAATAAAGATAAAACCTTGCGATTTTGCAAATCTTAGCTACTTTTTTGTAAAACAAATGATGCCATAAACAAAGCCGTCATAGCTCTTTTGGTTTTTGAGCTACAGGGCAATATTGAAAATATTGAATTTTCAGGTACCTCTTGTATCGCAGTTAACTTGCAACTTATCAAAAAAGTAAAAACGGATTTCCATATAACTTTTATGCAGAATACAGTTGCGTAGACAGTATTATTCTAAATATTATGGTTTTTGAAATATACACCAATGTTGGTTTTTTTCTGAAACACCTTGAGTATAAAAATCGGCCAATTTAATTGACTTTATACTTCCCCGTATCCTTTTAGGATAAATATGCCTTCAAATTCGAGTTAGTGATCCATAAAATCACTATATGCACTCGTCGCCTTTACTTTAGTTTAACCTTAAAATGCCCTTTAGCTATCTTATTGGTAACCATGCAGTGCCGGTGGCGGGGCCCGTAGCAAATGTGAATTGGCGGTCCTTGAGTTACATTACCTATTAAAATTTAGGATGTAAAAAAATATAACATTTACAAAAAGACTTACCGTGATTTAATGCGTGCAATTTGGAAATAACAGTCATCATATAAACATTTCTAATCAAACTATTTTCTATCTGAAACATGCCCAGCAAATGAAATCATACGTGAATCTGATAGCGCCAATGCTCCCCGAAGTAAGCATTGAGTTTACGGGCGTTATGTGAGGCCCGACCTTAAGAAGAAATGGAGATCACGAGTAGATAAAGTGCGTTCAATATCACAAATTCCAAATTGTTATTTGACCTACCTTTAGAGCATACACTTATTAGAGAAAAAAACGTACCTCTGTTTATTGGTGACGTCACTTCTACATAAACAGAGACGCCATATTAAAATGTATATTTAAACTGGCATTTCAAATAATTTGGAAAGGTAGCTTTTACTTAGCATTAATTTTTGTAAAGATAGTTTTTATTTGGAAATAACCTATAATTTTTAAAATCATTAAACATTTTTTTAAAGACTGTCATTACGTCTATTAATAGAAGAGGTGTTTACCTAATTAAAAAAATATACGACTTATATACTTAATTTATAGTACCTAATTTTTAGTAAGCCTATTTGCCGTTCTACTCCATTCGAATTTTTTGCACTTAAACTATTTCTAAGGGCTCAATCTTCATTAAGAAAAACATCATAAAGTCAGTTTTCCGGTTAAAGTGGTTTCTTAAATCTGGTAAAAGTTATAAGTATATTTGCTCTGCTTCAGCAACCCGCTTAAGACTTTGCCTCAAACTTTATTAGACTTCGTAGCTGGTAAAGTAAATAAAATAAAACTTTTACTAAGTTTATATTAAAGCTAAAGCTTAGGTAAGCTTTTGAATCCTTTAGTTAATGTAATATTGATTGGGTGTAATTAAGGTAACATATTAATATTTCATTGAATGATATCTAAAGAAAACGAAATCGATTTCGTTTATTATAGGTGTATTTTATTAAGGGTGGATAAATAGCATATCTTGGAAAGTAATGATCATAGAATATTAGAACAAAAATTCTCTTAATGAAATTCACTATGAAAAACCGCTGGAAATTATTTCCAAATTGATAAAATACATTTTACTTAAAAGTCGCCAAGTATAAGTTGAAAAAAAGTATAACTATGGTATTGTTAATAAAATTGTGCATCTTTTTGATTTATCACTTTTCTTTGTAGGGCGTAAAATGGGGACAGTAGGAAAATGTAAAGTTTTATTGCTTAAAATGCTTATAATTTTGGTTGGTTTTACCAGAATTTAACGAACTCGGTTTTAGTTTAAAAAAATGCTTTACTGATTAAAAAAGTAAACCCTGGACAAATTGTTTTTGTTGTCTCTTCCGTGGCGCAGTGGACAGAGTATTGATCTTCGAAGCTAGAGGTTGCCGGTTCCATTCCCAGCGGGGAGACATATTTAGGTAGTAGGTATTTAAAACCACGGTAGTTATTTAAAAAATAACGACCGTGGTGGCACTACCGCGTTGTCTAAAAGGTGCTGTAAAATGCATAACTGCATGTTTTAGTGCTTGGACAACGTTGACGGAACGATGGGTTAAACATCTAATAACCCGACACCCACGGTACTCTGGTATTTAGGCATATGCCTTCGTGGGATGTCAAAAAGAAAAAAAGCGCTGTCTAACGAATTTAGAGTTTTAAATATTTTTCTTAGAAATTTTAAATAAATTTATATAAATATTTTATTTAAAACAAAAATAAAATCAAATTTGCAACGAAGAGTTTAAAAACCGCACATTGAATTTTTCATTTATTTAAAATTTATTGCAAAAAACGTTTCTTAATAAATTGGTTTTAAAAACTGTAAACTAAAAATATTTTTAAACTTTTTTTACTAATAATTTCGTTAAAAATATTAAAATTTTACATAAAAATAGCAATATTAATAATAACAATAAAATATTTACCAAAAATAATCACCAGAATAAGCCTATTAAGACAACCAACAAAGGTCTCTATAAACAATAAAGAAAAGAAAAGTGCTATTTTTCGAGCGTCCTTTTATAATTTGTTTTAAATTTAATTAACCCTTAGTGTTATGTTTTTATTACCAACAGAATAAACTTAACAAATAAATGGGCCCAAGTGTGCAAACACTGAGCAATTTTTTATTAACAATTTGCCAGAATTTTTTTCTTCGTAAGAGTTTGTGCATAGTCTAACAGTATTAGCAGTTCTACTTAAAGTTTAACGGTATACAGGTTAGGTCAAAAATATTAAAAACTTTTAATTTTAAATACATTTTTTCATGGTATCTCATTCATTAGTATTAATTTTAAAATAGGGGTCCTTTAATCTTATTCAGTTTTTAGTTTTTTTTTATTGAATCCTGTATTTTTTAAGCTTTAAATAAAAGTAACTGCTGATATAGATGCAGAGCACAAGAAAGTATACCATTACCGGCAAAATGGTCGCAACATATATGGGATTTTTTTTGTTAAGGAAAATTCCAAACTTTTTCTGGCGATCGCCTCTGCATGTCCGATAACTTAAAAATCAATTTTGACATATGTCATGTAAAGAGCGGTATTGCGGGAAATTTTTAAAAAACCAAGTTGAAATCACGAAAAGTGAAGTTAGGTCACAAAGTATAAAAAAAGCTCCAAGAGTAAAAAATGTTTAAAATTTAATTTTAGCCCCGAAAAAGTGTTTTGAAAAAAGCGAATATAGCTCAGGCGGAATAGCAGTAGAAAAGGTCATAAAAAAATTTTGCTTTACAGCAAACTATTGGTAAAGTTTTGTTAGGTGCATCATAACTTAGTTAGAAAAACACTTCCGAACCAAAATAATGCGTTAGGGGGTGAAGGGGGGTGCTTTTAGGGGTAAAAATGTTTTTGCAATTTTAAGCTAAACAGTATATCCTATTAAAAAAGTTAAATGTAAAAGTTATTTACAATAATATAACCCACAACTTATAACCATTTTTACCCTAACCTCAAAAATTTTCGGAAAAAGTAGAAAATACTGTTTTTCGATTTTGAATTTTTATCTTTTATAAAAATAGTTCGATTAAGCTAAAATTTAAAGCAGATATACCTTTTACCATTCCTACTATACTTTTTTTTTATCAATAAATATTCAGCCGTTATTAAGAAAACTTAATTACAGGTATACAGTGTGAACCAGAATTGGTGTTACAAAGGACACATAAAACAACATTTTTTAATTTTAAATAGGCATTTTGGAAAAACTAGTTGCATAGTTTAAAACAAGGAAATCCTCCTATTGGAAATATACAGGGCAAGTTTTAACTAAAAATTGAAAAAATGACCTAGTGTAAAGTACTTTAATTGTTTAAAATGGAACAAAATTGTATAATTCAATGTTGTAAAGAATTTTACAATAAAATTTTTAGGTAAAGCAATAAATAAAAAAAATGTTTATTGTCAATTTTTTTACGAATCGTGGAACAGAAAGAAATGGAAGTGAACGTAAATTTTAAAAGCATATATAAAGTACTTTACACTAGGTCATTTTTCATATTTTTAGTTATAACTTGCCCTGTGTATTACCAATAGGAGCAAAATTTTGTATTTCTTGGTTTTGGTCCATGCGACCAGTGTATCCAAAATGCCGAATAAAATTTAAAAATGTTGTTCCATTTGTCCTCTTGTAACACCAATTCTGGACTACACTGTATACCTGTAATCCAACTTTCAAATCTAAAAATGTTTTTAAACTTTTTAAAGTATTCAAAAATTACAATTTTAATAAATAGTATTAGTTTTTCGACGAAAATTACACAGTGTACGAGAATTATGAAAAATTTAAATATTTTGGGTTTTTTCTTTAAATTAAAGCATATATTTTTATTGCGTGTATTAATGGTTAACAAAAAAATAGCAATTTTCAATTTTTTTTTAAGTAAGTTTTTCTAATAACGGCTTAATATTTATTAATAAAAAAATACAGTATAATAAGAATTGTAAAAAGTATATCTGCTTCAAACTTCGGCTTAATCAAAATATTTTTGTAAAATATAAAAATTAAAAACCGAAAAAACAGTTCTTTCTACTTTTCCCGAAAATGTTTGAGGTTAGGGTAAAAATATTATGACGTAAGTTTTTTAATGCATTTGCAATAAACTTTTTACTAGGATTTACTATTTAGCTTTAAAAAAACATTTTTACCCCTAAAAAGCACCCTACTTTACCCCCTAACGCTTTATTTTGATTCGAAAGTGTTTTTCTAAGTATGATGTACTTAAAAAACTATACCAAAAGTTTACTGTAAGGCAAAGCTTTTTGCAATCAGGTATTCCGACTGGACTAATTTGCCATTTTTTAAATGTTTTTTACCAAAGTTTAAATGTACCATTTTATTGAACAAACGAGCTTTATTTAACTAAATTTTATTTGTTTAAGTCAAAATAAAACACATATTTTTTTTTTTTTGAAAATAGGTTTACGCCAGTACACCCAATGTTAAAAAGTTTTGTTTCTAAAAATCCTTATCATTTTTTACTTATAACTGAGGACGCAATGTGCATAAACTCCGGTCACTTAGAACTTTTTATATTTTTATTTTCATAAATATTTATATTTTTATATCATATTTAAATTTAATTTTGAGAATACTTCAGTAGATATTATACCTGTTTGTGTCCCTTATGTCCAGAATAAGTAAAATAAATAAATAAATAAACTTAAAAATTACTCTTTAAATTATTGATTTATTTTAAGGTCATTTACATCTATTATTTTATTATTTTAGCAAGTAGAATAAACGGTTAACTTTTTTTTCATTTTAATTTTACCAAAATTAAGACAACTTTTACCATAACTCATAAGCAAATTACCTTAACAAAAATTAAAATATAAGCTTGAAATTAAAATGGATGGATGCCCTAGTAGGCTTTGGAAACAGGTGCTAATCTTCACATTCACATTTAATTTCCAATTTGTATTTTTATTTTTGTTAGAGTTATTGGTTATTTGTTTATGAGTTATGGTTAAAATTGCCTATATTTTAGTAAAATGTAAAACAAAATAATAAACTTCTTATTTTACGTCCTAAACTAATAAAATAAAAAATGTCAATGACAATAAAATAAATCAATAAATTGAGGGGTAATTTTTTAGTTTATGCACAAAAGGTAAGAACTCGTATTCAGTTATGAGTAAATCATGAGTAGGATTCATAAATTTTACCATTTCTAAATATTTTAACGATTTTTCCTCTAGTATTCTTCATAAAGTTGATGCATAGTCCCAAAATCTATAGGCGGTATTTAAATTCAAGAAAATACAAAGTAAATCAAAAAACTTAAAACGGTGTTAAAAATATCCCTATATAATTTTTAATTAAATTATATATTTTTAATGCATGTATTAACGGTTAACAAAAAAAAAACAGAAAAAATTAGCCCTTAGCGAACAATTTTTAGTGACTAAAATTAAATCAAAATGGCGGTTTAAAATTTTCAATTTTTTTTAAAGTAAGTTTTTACAATAACGGCTTAATATTTATCAATAGAAAAAGACAGTATAATAAGAATGGTAAAAGTATATCTGTTTCAAATTTCAGCTTAATCGAAATATTTTTGTAAAATATAAAAATTAAAAACCGAAAATACAGTTCTTTCTACGTTTCCCGAAAATGTTTGAGGTTAGGGTAAAAGAATATGATGTAAGTTTTTTAATGCATTTGCATTAAACTTTTTTACTAGGATTTACTATTTAGCTTAAAATTGCAAAAAACATTTTTATCCCTAAAAGCACCCTCCTTTACCCCCTAACGCATTATTTTGGTTTGGAAGTGTTTTTCTTTAAAGGTATGATGCACTTAACAAAACTATACCAAAAATTTACTGTAAGGTAAAGTTTTTTGCAATCATGTATTCCGACTAGACTAATTTGCCATTTTTTAAATATTTTTTTACCAAAGTTTAAATGTACCATTTTATTTAACAAACTAGCTTTATTTAACTAAATTTTATTTGTTTAAGTCAAAATAAAACACATATATTTTTTTTTTTTGAAAATAGGTTTACGCCAGTACACCCAATGTTGAAAAGTTTTGTTTCTAAAAATCCTTTTATTATTTAACCAAACCAGAAACGGTATTATATTCAAAAATAGTAAAATTATTGATCCTTATCATTTTTTACTTATAACTGAGGACGCAATGTGCATAAACTCCGGTCACTTAAAACTTTTTATATTTTTATTTTCATAAATATTTATATTTCATATCATATTTAAATTTAATTTTGAGAATACTTCAGTAGATATTTTACCTGTTTGTGTCCCTTGTGTCCAGAATAAATAAAATAAATAAATAAATAAACTTAAAAATTACTCTTTAAATTATTGATTTATTTTAAGGTCATTTACATCTATTATTTTATTATTTTAGCAAGTAGAATAGACGGTTTACTATTTTTTCATTTTAATTTTACCAAAATTAAGACAATTTTTACCATAACTCATAAGCAAAGTTCCTTAAAATAAGCTTGAAATTAAAATGGATGGATGCTCTAGTAGGCTTTGGAAACAGGTGCTAATCTTCACATTCACATTTAATTTCCAATTTGTATTTTTATTTTTGTTAGGGTTATTGGTTATTTGTTTATGAGTTATGGTTAAAATTGCCTATATTTTAGTAAAATGTAAAACAAAATAATAAACTTTTTATTTTACTTCCTAAACTAATAAAATAAAAAATGTCAATGACAATAAAATAAATCATTAAATTGAGGGGTAATTTTTTAGTTTATGCACAAAAGGTAAGAACTCGTATTCAGTTATGAGTAAATCATGAGTAGGATTCATAAATTTTACCATTTCTAAATATTTTAACGATTTTTCCTCTAGTATTCTTCATAAAGTTGATGCATAGTCCCAAAATCAATAGGCGGTATTTAAATTCAAGAAAATACAAAGTAAATCAAAAAAGCTTAAAACGGTGTTAAAAAGATCCCAATATAATTTTCAATTAAAGTATATATTTTTATTGCATGTATTAATGGTTAACAAAAAAACAAAATAATTAGCCCTTAGCGAACCATTTTTAATGACTAAAATTAAATCAAAATGGCGGTTTAAAATTTTAATTTTTTTTTAAAGTAAGTTTTTACAATAACGGCTTAATATTTATCAAAAAAATACAGTATAATAAGAATGGTAAAAAGTATATCTGTTTCAAATTTCAGCTTAATCGAAATATTTTTGTAAAATATAAAAATTAAAAACCGAAAATACAGTTCTTTCTACGTTTCGCGAAAATGTTTGAGGTTAGGGTAAAAAGATTATGACGTAAGTTTTTTTAATGCATTTGCATTAAACTTTTTTAACTAGGATTTACTATTTAGCTTAAAATTGCAAAAAACATTTTTACCCCTAAAAGCACCCTCCTTACCCCCTAACGCATTATTTTGGTTCGGAAGTGTTTTTCTTTAAAGGTATGATGCACTTAACGAAACTATACCAAAAATTTACTGTAAGGTAAAGTTTTTGCAATCAGGTATTCCGACTAGACTAATTTGCCATTTTTTAAATATTTTTTTACCAAAGTTTAAATGTACCATTTTATTTAACAAACTAGCTTTATTTAACTAAATTTTATTTGTTTAAGTCAAAATAAAACATATATATCTTTTTTTTAATAGGTTTACGCCAGTACACCCAATGTTAAAAAGTTTTGTTTCTAAAAATCCTTCTATTATTTAACCAAACCAGAAACGCTATTATATTTAAAAATAGTAAAATTTATTGATCCTTATCATTTTTTCCTTATAACTGAGGACGCAATGTGCATAAACTCCGGTCACTTAAAACTTTTTATATTTTTATTTTCATAAATATTTATATTTTATATAATATTTAAATTTAATTTTAAAATTACTTCAGTAGGTATTTTTCCTGTTTGTGTCCCTTATGTCCAGAATAAATAAAATAAATAAATAAATAAGCTTAAAAATTACTTTTAAATTATTGATTTATTTTAAGGTCATTTACATCTATTATTTTATTATTTTAGCAAGTAGAATAAACGGTTTACTATTTTTTCATTTTAATTTTACCAAAATTAAGACAATTTTTACCATAACTCATAAGCAAATTACCTTAACAAAAATTAAAATATAAGCTTGAAATTAAAATGGATGGATGGATGCTCTAGTAGGCTTTGGAAACATGTGCTAATCTTCACATTCACATTTAATTTCCAATTTGTATTTTTATTTTTGTTAGGGTTATTGGTTATTTGTTTATGAGTTATGGTTAAAATTGCCTATATTTTAGTAAAATGTAAAACAAAATAATAAACTTTTTTTTACTTCCTAAACTAATAAAACAAAAAATGTCAATGACAATAAAATAAATCAATAAATTGAGGGGTAATTTTTTAGTTTATGCACAAAAGGTAAGAGCTCGTGTTCAGTTATGAGTAAATCATAAGTAGGATTCATAAATTTTACCATTTCTAAATATTTTAACCATTTTTCCTCTAGTACTCTTCATAAAGTTGATGCATAGTCCCAAAATCAATAGGCAGTATTTAAATTCAAGAAAATACAAAGTAAATCAAAAAAGCTTAAAACGCTGTTAAAAAGATCCCTATATATAACAAAAATCAAAATAAAAAGGTATTTAAAGTCAAATTTTATGCCTTATTTATACTCATTGCCTCCTAAAGAATTTTTATTTTTATCCAACCTTTTTGAATATTTTTGACTATACCGTGTGATGAATATTGTTTGACCGGACCAAATGGCAGCAAAGCAGTATGCAGGATTCAGTTAACAGATATTTTTAGTGAAAAATTATAAAAATCTCTTAAAAAAATAAAATTTTAACAAATATAACAAGTTTCACGTGACTTAACCAATACCTAAACTTCTAATAGATATAATAAATTAATTTAATAAAAACTTTTAATTTTTGTGACTGATAGGCGAAAAATTACTCATCTTTAACCACCTCCTTCCAGTACACAAAACAAGGTTTTAAAAAATTGTTCAATTTGTATGAGAAATGTCCCCATAGAAAGCGTAGAAAGCTAATTTTTTTGAAGATAAATTTAGCGCTTGCACCGAATATAAAAATAACATATCTGGCAACAATCAGTTGTTAAAAGCATCGGCATCTAAAGTATATTAAAAAGTAATTTAATTTGGTTCTACTTTATGTATCTGAGATCACTGGCTTGGATAATTTTATTTTCTGGAAGGCGGTAGCTAATGGATATTAAAATATATACAGGGTATTTACCAAAAACAAATTCTTTACACTATTCCAAAAATTACATGAGAGAAATTAATAATTTTGGTTTTTCAAATCCTTTAATTATTTAATTCGCTTAATAGCATATGATTTTCATGTTCTGATCTAACTAATTTTGTTTTTACAGAAAAACTTAAACGTTTTTTCTTTTTAATTTTTGTTTCAGGGTACCGTGAGTGTCAAGTTATTAAATTTAAACAAAATAATATTTGACTTTTCTCCAGAATAAAGATGTTTTATAAATATTTTAAGAAACTTAAACTTTTATACATTCTATAGAACTATTTTGCTCCTACAATGTTATATTAAGAATTAAGAATTAATTACAAGAAATAAATTAATTGTGAATTATGTTTTATAAAATAGTTATTTTCATTTAGGTTATATAAAAATTTACTTACCACAGGAAATGTTGCAACCCCTAAACATAGGTTTAAGAGCTTTTGGTGAAAATAATTTTATAATAATCTAATCATAAAATAAGTTCTTAACGAGGCTACCAGACGTGAACTGATTCCTTGGACGCGCCCTAAAAATGTAGAAAACTTTTATTAAAAATGTGGAAAACTTCTTACTAAAAATGACTTATGTTTTGACTTGACATTACTTTTGTAAAATAAACTGACTGGCAAAAGATATACTTTTAGGTATCATAACCAGTTAGGAAAAAATATTAAAAAATAAAAGTGTTTTGCCATAAAACCAGTTTTTTATATTTTTTTTCTAGGTATATTAATTTAAACAAAATATTATTTGGCATTTTTTTTTACTAGATCTTTAACCAATCTTTTTGCCTGTTCCGTTAACGTTGTCCAATCACTGAAACATGCAGTTTTTGCATTTCACAGCACCTTTTAGATAACGCGAGGGTGTCACCACGGACGTTATTTTAAATAACCACTATATACCTAAAAATGTCTCCCCTACTGAGGATCGAACCGGCTTTTGAGATCAAAGCTCTGTTCACCACGCAACAGAACAGATTAAAGATTTTTCTTTAATGTTGTTCGGTTATCTTTTAAAGCACATCTAGCACAGAAAATATACCAGTTTATAATAAAGCAGGGTCAAACAAGTTAGAGATAAGTCATTCTTTTTTAAAAGTAGCAAAAAAGCACAAAATGGTTTTTCATTAAGTGTAAATGTCATCGAATTTTGCAAAGCCTGCAAATTATAAAAGTTTTTATATGCAAATGTTTTACCACTTCCTAATATTACACCAAGAACTACACCCATCCAAAAGACTTTAAAAATCACAACAAACTTGCGACAATAAAAATTCTTAAAACGAATGCTGATCCTCACTTTAAATAATCAGTCTTTTGTTTTTCAAAGTCACTAAATTTTTGTTGTTTCAGGATGTTTGTTAAACCTAAAGCCTGATGATTATTACGTATTTTTTACAATTTAGTTTAAAACAACTGTGACACAACAGGCTATTAGGAGAAATGATGTTTGGGGAAGTTCATAAGAGAATATACATAAAAAGTTTAACAATAGTAAAAAAGGGGCAAAGATGGAAGTTTTAAGTAGAAGACCTTTTTTTGCTCTTCACTTTTTACCGCACTCTGAAAAGTATTTCATGGCACGCGTGGGACATCACTTTATATTTCTACAAAAATGGCACGTTGATACAAAAAGGTTTGCTATTCCTGCTATATACATTATTTATTAATTTTAAGGGTGTAAGAATTACTCAGTAATCACACGGATCCTACGGCATGAGGTTGGGTATATAAAAAGTTACAAGGATAAAAGTTACAATGTTGAACTAGTTTCCTTTAAGAAAACAGAAGGTAGCATCCTCAATTGTACTAAAACGAGATTTTTGTGAAAATAACGTGCGTAAGGACGGAATTTTTAAAAAGTTCGGTATTGGTGCGCTCTAAAGGGTGACATGTTGTAAGATAACTTGTACTCATGTCATTTTTAAGTTTTAGTGAAAGAAATATCTGACCTTTTATAACCGATAGAATGAATTTAAAAGGTTTTTAAGTTAAATTTGTTTTTTATTTTTTGGAAACAAAAAATTTCTCACTTAAGTTAATCTCTACTCATAATTTTATTTTATTTTGTATTTACCATTATTTTAAAAACCGTAACTGTTTATTTCAAAAAAAATATTTGTTATTTTTACTAAATGCATAAATAAAAACGTTATTAAATAAAATAAAACAAAACAAGTTGGCGGCCATTTTGTATATTTGGAATTGTGCGATCGTGGTAGACTTTCCGTATGTTAATCTAGAGACTCTTTCTTGCACATAAAAAAGAAAGATATTATAATTAGGATGGATAATACGAATATTAAAGAAATATTCCAACAAAACAATACCAGGTAGGGAATAAAACTGCATACATAAGATAGTGTAATAAAATAAAATACTATTTATTATATTTTTTCTGCACTTAATCAAATAAGGGTTTACCTCGACCTTTTGGTCTACCTCTTTTCCTTGTACCGAAGTTGATAATTTAATACCTCCTATAATATTATATGTAAGACTAATAAAAGGACAATTTTCTTGGTATGGACTTTTATCAAAAATCTCCTTTTGTACCATTTTTTTCCTTTTTCTGCAGATTTATATGCATACTTTAATTGGTAATACTGAAGTTTTGGTTCTATAGAACAACAGGTTTTTTTTTCTTTTCGCTAAAATACTTTTAGCTTTTCTTTTTAAAAAGGTGCATTCTTCTTTTATTTATTGATTAATGGAAAAAATTATATTTAACAAATGAACCACAAGAAAACCAAACGCTTACGGCACAACTGAATGAATAAATATTAAGGTTAGAATAACTATTATTTGGCGGTTTTATTAGTTTTTATAAGCATAATAAAGTTATTTAGCCAGTGCTAAGTCGTTTTTAGTTTACTTAGTTTAGACTACTTTTCCTATTCCATATGTATGGATGAATCACGAAATAGAAAATACTTCCCCTTAAAACAATATATCTTTATTTGATCCCAACCACTGCCTCTCTAAACGTGATGGACTACTATATTGAAAATTGTTTTTCTTCATTTCGTTTATTACGTGCACCGCATAAAGGTATTTTCTGTTTTTTTTTTTTTGGAAACTTTCTTTTTGGTTAAAGCATAATAGTCAAGTCAGTAAAGCTGTAATATATGCAATGGTTGAAAGTCCTCAATACAAGCTCCGATTATATTTTTTTTTATTGTTTTTATTTGTCTACATTATTTTAAATAAGGAACCTTCCAGAGGTGGAAAATAATTATTTGTATTATTTAAATGAAATATATGGTATTTATACAGGGTGTCAAAAAACTCTACTAAAAACCCTAAGGGGTGATTCTTCATTAAAAAAAAAAAAAAAGAAAAATTAAACAAACATATGAACATAAGTCCAAAAAGTCCTACTTTCAGAATTACAAGGTGTTACAATTTTAGAAAAATATTCCTTTTTTTATCATAAGTTTTATACCAGCTCAGACATTTTTAAGATATTTAAGAAAGGTGTCCCAAATATTAAAAGTCATTTTTTGGCGTACAAGAAAACAATATTTTTTGTCAGTGTCGTCCGTGAGGGATTTATTAGAAATAATGTTTAAGAGAATATGGTACACCACTGCATTTAATATATAAATTTTAAACAAATTTTGCTCTTTTGACTTATGATGTATGGTTTTTGCTTATATAAATAAAAAGTCATTTCTCGGCATGATCTAATCGCTAGTTATTTAGTATATTATAGTAGTCATGTGAAGGGTACTTAGTTTGCTTTACCAATCATTATATAAATTTAAAGTTAAAACATTGATGTATTGACCAAACTTTCGCGTGGGAAATTAATTTTTATTTAAATAATATATAAGTTAGATATTAGCAATATTAAATGACCATGCCAAGAAATATTTTGTATTTATTTACTCAAAACCGTACATCGAATTAAAAATAAATAAAAAAATAGATTTTTAAAAACCCACACAAGAATTAGGTAAGGGATTTTTTTAATTTAGGAAGACGCAGTGGCGTACAATTATTTAATAAAAAAATATTTTTCGTATATACAGTACGACGGACGACACTGGTAATTTTTTTCCATAAATTTAAAAATTTCTTTTAATGCTAAGAAGACCTCTCTATTTTGTTTTAATTTCTTAACAGGTGTAAAAGTTATAATGAAAAAACGACTATTTTTTAAAATTTTAACACACTGTAGTTCCGAAGGTAGGACTTATAGTTATTATATGTTTATATAAGGTTTTTTTTTCTTATTTTTTCATAAAGAATCACCTTTTAAAGTTTTTGAAAGATTTTTTGCACACCCTGTATAAACAACATACACAGTGTGTTCGCCTTAGTTCCTTACATATGGGAATATTTTTTATTATTGATTTTACGAAAAAAGTTATTTCTTATAAAAAGCTCTGCATGATCTAAAACTTAAAAGGCAATCATTAGATATTTATTTTCTTTAGTAGTATACGAGGTATCTCAGAAATATGAATTTTGTTTAAGAGGAAAATACCCTTATTTTTAGAAATATCGATTTTTTTTATTAAGGAAAAATGTTTAAAAAATATAACTTCTAAATATGCAAACTCGTTCATTTACAGGAAAAAAGTTTTTCTTAAATTTTTGATGCAATAACGAGCGTTTCTGTGGCTTTTCGCAGATTTGGCAGTTTTTACGCTTTCCTTAGATATTACATTTCGAAATAAGTCTTCACAAATGTACAAGTTTAAATTTTTATTGTTTAATCATAAGAAACTAAAAAAAAACCTATATCTTGAAAATAAATAAGTTTAACATATTTAAGGGTTATTTTTATTTCTAAAGATTTTTCCTTTATAATAATTTTTATTATTTTAAAAAATAAGGGTACTTTTTAAGATACGTCGTATACTAACGAAAAAATGAATATCTAATGACTGCTTCTTTGGTTTAAGACCATGCAAACCTTTTAATTGGGTATAACTTCTTTTTGTAAAATTAATAATAAAAAAGTTTCTTATATGTAGAGAACTTAGGTGGACACGCGTATATTGTTTAAACAATACATATAATTATTTTCCATCTCAAAGAGGTTTATGATTTTAAATAGTTTAAAAAACAAAAAGTTAAAAAAAAATATCAAATCGGAGCTGTTATTAAGGACTTTCATTAAAAAGTTCTCATTGACTTGACTATAAAAGTTGTGTTTACAGGTCAAATAAAGTGTCGTTGTTCGAAATGTGTGGCAAAGAGGACGTTTATTAAGCACGTTACGTAAAAACAAATGCTTTTTAGCATGGTTTTTTTGTTTTGCATTATTTTCCTGTTAAAACCCGTTTGTTTTAATAAGGTAGTGACTCCTGCACCGTCCGACCGTGTAAAATTTTTTATTCCTGCACGGTCTGATTTTATTTATGAATGAACGAAAGGAAGGATTGACACAATTCTTGAATGGATTTAAAGGTGTTTATTAACACGTTCGCTACCCAGGGTCATTTTGTGTTTCGACCCCATAAACCACTTTATTATTTTTTGTAAAATTACTTTATTTTGATGTTTATTGAAGTGCTAATTAGTTGTAGTGTTGGAATTCAACATATTTGAGTGTTTATTTAACCCGACTCATATATGAGTCGGTGGTCCATTTTATTACATTTTTTTTAAATAGACCTGGCTCACATACGAGTCGTAAATAAAAGTTACTTTCACTAGATATAGGTATTTACTAACAGTATATAGGTACATTTTTGATATCAAAAATCGTTAATAAAAAAAAATAATTCTAAGAATCTAAAAAACTAATCTAAAAAAAATATATTTCTTTTACAAAATTTTTGGCAAAAGACTACATAATTTTTTTCTAAATATCTTAAAAAAATAACTAAAAAAAAATTGCTTCTATGATATTTTTGACAAACTAAACAAAAATATATTCTAAATATCCAAAAATTGAACTAAAATAAATACTATACTTATACTAAATGCTACACCCAGAACACCTGACACACATACGAGCCGAAGCATTACACAGACTGTGTTTTAAAACAAAACCTCTACAGGAAACCCCGAATTTTTAAACTCGAATTTAGTATTATAATGTAGCCGGCTCACATTTGAGCCGGCGGTCTATTTTAAAAATTGTACTGGCTCATATATGAGCCGCTTGGTAGCGAACGTGTTAATCTCCGGTTTAATTAAGGAATAAAATAAAAGATTTAACCAACCAAAACTAACTATGTATAAAAGTCAGTGATTTTTGCCAAAAACTTGGAAAATTGCTTTAATTTCTACAAATGCAAACTTTTATAAAAAAAAATGTATATACAGAATGTTCCAAAACAAATGCAAAAAAATTTAAGAGGTGATTCCTTGTTTAAAATAAACGTTAGTTTGTTTTATAAACATGGGGTCAAAACTCAACCATTAGGGAGATATCGCGAAAAATTTAACAAAAAATCTGTTTATCCAACAATTACATATAATATCTACATAATTGATGAGATTTTGAGGATATAAAGTGTACTTTAAGTCACTAGTGAGCTAAAGTACCCTTTAGCTCACTAGTGAATTATAGACTTTAGCTCACTAGTGACTTATACACTTTATATCCTCAAAATATACAAAATTTTGTTGCTGGTGTTGACAATGACAAGTAACAAATAATGGATGACGTTTTCAAATTATTTTCGATATTAAAAACGATTTATACGAAAGTGTTGGATAAAATTTTGTATTAGACACGTGAGTTATTACATATAAGTCACTTAAGAAAATTACCTTTCTCGCCCTTCGGGCTCGAGAGTTAAACTTTTCTTGCGTGACTTATATGTAATATAACTCACTTATCTAATAAATAGAGGTAATTTTCTTAAGTGACTTATATGTAATAACTCACGTGTCTAATACAAAATTTTATCCAACACTTTCGTATAAATCGTTTTTAATATCAAAAATAATTTGAAAACGTCATCCATTATTTGTTACTTGTCATTGTCAACACCAGCAACAAAATTTTGTATTTTTGGAAAGCAAGCTTGTTTGGTTGTAATGCATTTTGTTGGTAACTACGGGTTTGTTAAAGTCTATAATTCACTAGTGAGCTAAAGGGTACTTTAGCTCACTAGTGACTTATAGTACACTTTATATCCTCAAAATCTGATCAATTATGTTGATATTATATGTACGTGTTGGATAAATATAATTTTTTATTAAATAAATTTCTATGTTCTGGCATGTTATGATTTATGTTTTATTTTTTATTTGAAATTGGTAAGTTTAGCAAAAAATACAAAAGTTAAAAAGTTTCTAAATAAACCAGTCTATCCAAATTTATATTTTTCGGGGTTATTGCGTAAGTATCTCTGTAAATTTGTTAGCAAGAACGATAGAGGTAGTCTATTTCTACTCCTTTCATTAATTCTAAAAAAGTGCAAAAATTATTAGCAAGTGTTTTGTAATAGTAATATTTTCGTAAAATTTCATTATTGTAGCGCTTTTCGTTTTTGAGATAAAAAATAAAACCATTATTTTTTGTCATTTTTGTGCGTCATGGTTGACTTTTGACCCTACTTTTATGAAGCAAACTGCCCTTTATTTTAAATAAGGAATCACCTGTTAAAATTTTTCGCATTTATTTAAAAACTATTTATTCATATGTTTTGGCGTAGGAGAAACTAAAGTTTATTATGTAGAAGTCAGACCCAGAAATCGTGTTGACCTGTGTTATTTTTAGTAAATAGGGCAAAACTTTATACCTAAAGGTTGTCCAGAAAATCACGACGTTAATTAAAGGGTTAATACAGTGACCAAAATATTGTTAGCTTTTGAACCGTTAAAAAAAAACTATGCTGGATAAAGAACTTCTGCTTTTCATGTTAGTCACCAGGTCTCTCTCCACTGACGCGATCCGCTTACCTTACAGGAAATTGTTAAAGAGGCTGTACCTAGTACATGGTGAATAACATAGAGAAGTAAAGAAAAAGAGAGTTCTTTCCTTAATTCTTAAAAAGAAAGATAATTTTAAATGTTGAGGTACTTCTTATAAAAAAGTTCGAAAGCACTTAGTTAGTGAATTATTGACCTTTTAAGTTGGAATAAAAAAACTATTTTATTTATAACTATAAGCGGTTTGCCACATTTTCAATTTCAAGGTTTACACAAGCGCTTTAACAAAGTTTATTATTAACTAAATAAATTGTTTATGCACTCGACGCACAGTGGGATCTCTTGTAGACATAAATGGAATTCCAAAGATGACTTGATTAGGTTTGTTGTCATATAAATGACATGACAGATAGCAAATGAACAAATCACAATCGGTGTTTTGTGTTTATATTGCTAGCATGAGGAAATAATCTACTAAAAGTGATCAAGTCAAATATCCACTATCAATAAGCACGCCGTTCTCAATAAGTTTAGGTATTTGTGATTGTTATTTAATTTAAAAAGTTTAAGTGATATCAGCGTACTAATTATGTCAGCAACAGATATAAGTATGTAGCTTATCATTCTGTAATTATTGGAGTTTTACATTGTCTCGAAGCTAATCCAGACATCTTTAAAATATTGATGTCAAACATATATTGTTTTTCTTCGTTCTTAAGGTTTTAATTGGGATACAAAAAAATACATTGGAAAAAAATTGGGTTTTTAATTTAATTATGTTAGATGTTTTGTCTACAATTAATGTTTACCTAACTCATTTACTGGAGATCACTGCAAGAGATAATATAATTAAATTTTTTAGATTATTGTCTAGTACCAAAAATAAAGACATTTTTCAGGAGTGGATAAAAAGCAGTTCCCCTTGAAAAGTGGGAATTAAGGACTTATTTCTTAAATATTATAATTTAGAAAAATGTCCGGGCTATATAGACCGAGAATTCACGAAAATAGCTCAATTTTCTTGTCTCCGAGTAAATGAGAATTAGCGTAAGAGCCCATCTAAAGTACGCTTTATTGAGCGAAACCAAGATTGGCTAAATGGTTCAGCTATTTTGCCCAAAATTATAAAATGCTTTTTAATTAAACAAAAAGACCCCTCTCTACCATCCCAATTATGTCACGAAAGACCTTCGTGAAACCATTTGTGGAATGCTCAGATAAGTCAAAAAACGTCGAATTGCAAGTTTAATAGACCAAAACTGTAAAGAAGAAATTATGTATGCAGCTAAAATGGTTGGCTTTAGTGATGAGCCGGCAAATCTTAAAAAATTATTGAGCATTAAGAAAGCCCTCCGTTTATTTATAGATTTAGATCTTACAAAACGAAAATATAACCGGTTGAGATCGGTTGTGAATAGTCTTCACAATGACACTTTTCCATCCTTATAAAAAATTATTGCAAGCCAAAAAGATATTTTACCGAAAAACATTAAAGTGACTGAAAGTTCTGCGGAAGTCAATCTACAAGATGTTTTGAATTCAACAGCCGATAGTATTTTGAAGACTTTTCACGACCGTGACTTGTCGCAAAATGAGTCGTTAAGGTTAGAATGTAAGTGGGGTTTTGATGGAAGTTCCGGCCATAGGTTATATAAACAAACATTTAGAGACGATGCCAATACAGATGAGTTTTTATTTTTATTGCTTTTGTTCCCATCAGACTTGTTAATACAAAAACCAAACGGTTATTTGGCAGAATCCCCGTCCATCTTCAAGTCGTTCTTGCAGACCAATCAAGTAAATATTTTGAAAAAAAATCAGCTATTAATAAAAAGAGAATGTTTTAATTAAGTTCAGTTATTATATAACCATGTAATATTTGCTTCTATATTATGTTAATCGTACCAGTAATTTGACTAGTTTGTTATTATTAATAAATCGAATAATTAAAAATATCATTGCTAATATGTCTATTTAAAAGCAACCACTTTAATCTATTTAAAAAACAATAGCAAAAATTGCACTATTGTCACACATATTGTAGATTTAGAATTCTGTAACAAAATAACACTAAAATTGTATAGATTGAATGAACCAATGAATAGTGATAATTTTTGCCGTTTTTGGCATATAAGACGCCCACTATTCGACGACCCGGCTCGAATCAGGCCATCCTCCTACCCCGCCTTTCCTCCGACTACTTGCTGGCGAAAACAAAGCCTGTAATCCTTTTCTATACTGTGTAATCGGTCGCTTCGCATGGTACACGGTGGCTCGACCTTGCCGGCACTGTTTGAAAGCCGCTTTTAAACGCGCCGGAACAGAGTGCATTACCTATTTTTAGTTGATAAACTCTCGCTTTAATGCGCATTGGCCAAATATGACTTAAATAAAACGCATGTTTACAGGCTCTTATACTATTTTATAAATCTTAATTGGCATTTCATTAATTGTTTTGGTACAATACAGGCTGTTTCCCTAACTATGGTACGAAACCTTAGAGGGTAATTTCTAATGTATTTTTGGGAAAAAAGTTTTTATAAAAATAGGTCCAGAATTGCTTCATTTCTGAGATACAGGGCGTTGCAATTACCAAAAAACGGTTAATTTGCTTTAATCAATTTGAATAAATTTATGTACAACTATTAATTGTTATAAGGAGAAAAATAAAGAATACAAAACTTTGTAAAAATTAGTGGCGTACTATTTTTTTCTCAATAAAGTTACTGTGCTGTCCACCGAGACGCCACTGGACCAAATAATTTTTATCTACCTAGAGCTTTAAAGGCAGCTTATTACATTAAATAAGTGTACCAAATTTTATTTAAATTGGTTATAGCGTTTTTCAAAAATTTAAAGATATATCAACTTTTTTAAACTAAACTAAACTGTATCTTAAAAATGAAGCAAGCCTGAACATAAATTTATAGGACCTTTTTCATAAAGAAAGAAATAAGATATCACCCCTCTCAAGTCTCGTACCGCATGTAGAAAACACCCTGTATATTGGTAATGTAATGCGAATCACGGCTTTTAGAATGGTTTACGAGCATTACCACATGCGTTTAATTTAAATTTAATTTGGCTAATGAGCATTAAAGCATTAAAGGGCTCGAGCAAACTTAGAAAATAATATTAAAAAGTATAGCATATAAATTAAATCATACTTATACTGTTTTGTACAGGTAAACGGCTGTCAAGAAATAAAGATAGAAATATTATACAGGGTGTCTCTAAAAGGTCTATACAAAATGCGACCATATAGACTTGGGACCAAAATACAACGATCTAACGCAATATACCTTTGTCAAAAACTTAATCGTTTGCGAGATACGGGGTAACAATTTTTTTATTTTATTTTGATTATTTTTAAATATTTTATTTATCACTGCAATTTTTTACAAAACTTAATATCCAAGTTTTTTTTTTTTTTAAATAAGAAAATAAAAATTACTCATATATTTGCTGTTAAATTTAGAGGGAGCCACCTGCAGTTCTTTGCTTTTGTTCGAAGTGTCATAATTTTTTCTGCCCGGTATAATATGATCCCTGTAGATCATTGCTATTTTTTTCATATTTTTTGCACAAAAAAGGTGTACTTGATAAATATCGCTACAAGCAACCGTTTTTGTAATTTTTCAGAATAAAAGTTTTATTTCATATAAAAAAATGCTTCTGCAATCTTACGCTTTATTTAGGCCACCCGGGTTTCTCTTTAAATGTCTAAACAAATTGGTACCATATTTTTTTAAGCCAAAATACAAATGATTTAACCCAATTTGCCTTAGTTAAAAAGGTGATACCTATGTATAATAACAAATTAAAAGACGACCAAAAAAAAACTTACTCTTTTACAATCGCCACTTTCTTATACATTCCATGTTTCAATTTGCCGCCCCTTAAAGGTGTCACCCATGCCAGATACCACCGTTTGCCCCCCACCCCTCCTAGATCCAGGTCTGCTTTTAATACTGTTTTTTTTTAATACGGCAACATATGAAATATAGCGAGCGTATTAGACGTTTTTGATGTAATTGTATTTTTAAAATTTATTTAATTACGGTACTGACTCAACGTCCTAACGTCCTTTAAACGGAAAAGCGGCGACAAATTCACATGATTCTGCCCGATACTTCGTTTGGCGCCTGGCGCGTTCGCCTTCGATATGCTTGCGCACAAACTCATTTTTTCCCATGAATTGTAACTTTTGTTTCACGCAGGTAACAAGCATTAGCTATCCATCAAGATCAGTGGTACAGAGTTTTTGGACCCTTCTAGGTGGCTTAGATAAAGCGTTAATGACTGCAATAACAAACTCATGTATGAAATAAAATGTTTAATCTAAAATATCTCAAAAACGGTTGTTCGTAGTGATATTTATTAAGTATACCTTTTTTGTACAAAAATATAGATGAAAAAAGGTTTTTTCTAAGATTATAATATACCGAGGCTAAAAAAGTTAGGACACTTTGAACCTAAGTAAAGGTCTGCAAGTGACTTCCTCTACATTAAACGGCAAAAATATAAGCATATTTTGATTTCCCACTCCAGACAACCGTTGAATACAGAATTTTGTGATAAAATGACCTATAATAAATACATTTTTTTTAAAATAACTAAAATTAAATAAAAGCTTTGACACCCTTAATCTCAAAAACGATCACCTTTTTGAATTAAATAATTGCGTTAGATCGTTGTATATGGTCCAAAAAATTTGTGGTTGCATTTGTGACTGACCTTTCAGAGACACCCTGTAGAATATAAATCCCTGATAGCACCCTATTTTAATTGCTACAATCCTAAATAATAAACAGAGTCATCCAAATTAAGATTCCGTCATTGGTAACTTCGTTATTACTCGAAACACGAAATAGTTTAAATTAGCAAACTAGTAGCCTTTTTTACGCCCTTTAAGACTGAAGATTAGAAAAACAATTACCAATCAGATTCTCTATTTATACAACATTTTTTTTTATTACCATTAAAAAGATCATTTTAAATCCTTTAAAAAAGTCTTTATGTGATATATTCAATTTTTCTTAGTTACTGAAATATGGTCATCCTCAGGAGTTTATTAGTAAACTGGATTTTTATATAAATCACGCTCTAGCTGGTATCATCTTAAAAATGGTATTTTAAAGAGCTTTAAGAAAATACCACATTAAATGTGTCTATCTTTTATAGTTTTGGAAATATAGCCATCCAAATCTAAAAAATAGTAGGTATTTTTTGCTTATACTTTAGAGCTGTGTAGTAATAAAATATACAAAGTGTTTAAATAAAATTATTTTGCTGTCTGTATAACTTAAAAAGTCGATTGTCAATTGTTTTTTCTAATCTTTAGTCTTAAAGAGCGTTGACAATGCTATTAGTTTGCTAATTTAAACTATTTTATGTTTTAAATAGTAACGAAGTTATCAATGACGGACACTTAATTTAAAGACCCTGTATATATTTTTTTAAATCCCTGTATATTTTTCCATAATTAAAAAATATACTAAAGGTCGACAGGGCCTTATTTACCGTTTGGTTCGCCCTAGGCTGAAACTGCTGGGGCACCCATTTAAAAAAATGAGAAAAACCAAAAATTTTAAAGAGCACAAAAAGGTTCATCTTTGCGTGGTGCCTACTCAAAAATTAAATTTAAAAGGCAAAAAAATGTCTTCCCAGCGTGGCGAAAATTTTATTCCAGAGCGCCCAAATTAAATTAAAGACCCACCCTACCTTAAACTTTTTTAATCTTCCCTGTCTAGCGCCTATTTTTCACGGCGCCCTAGGCTGCCTAGTCAAGTCAGCTTAGTGCTTAATACGGCACTGGGAGTCGATGTGTTCTTGTTGCGCCACACAGATAAAATTTTGCATAATATTAACATACATTTTAATCTAAAACTTTTTTTCTTAGCAGTAAGCGACATAAAAATAATGACTCAAATTCTTGGAAATTTATTTACTACCAACTACTCGAATTTTAGCTCTCTTGTTTTTAAATTGGACAAAGAATCTTGTAATTTCTGCTCGTTTTGCAGGATGTAAAATTCCCTACAGCAAATTTTAGTTGATTAGATGTAAATTTTTTGATGCTAAAAATATACATTATTTTAAATTTAAATTATTTCTATGTAATATTAGGAATTAAAGAATACCTACTGTTTGTTTTAAACATATTATTGAAATATAGTTAGGTGTCTCAAAAAGTTTCTAAAAAACAGAATTTTTTGGGGCTAAAATATAGGAAAATCTAACTAAAATATTAAAGTAGGAATTGCAAATTTATAAAATTAAAGGCAATTTATAGTAGGAAAGCCCAAAAAAGGGGCCACTAAAAATTAACTACTTGATTTTAATGTAGCTATCCAATATATATTAACATATTTTGGTAGCTCTGTAGGTTGAAAGTCACACCCCAAAATAGGTTAAAAAATAATCTATGACTAATTAAAAATTTAAAATATTTTTTTGTTAATTAAAATATATCACCGAATAATTATTGGATTTTAATAATATTTAGCTTGTTTGTTTGGAATTACTGAAGGAACAAAACAATTATTTAATTTATAAAATATTTTTTTATAAATAATTAGGAATTCAGCTAACTTCTCGATGTTGTAAAAGTTTTTTTTAACAAAAATATTCAATAATTAAAATGATAATACAAGAAAATTTTAGAGCTCTCTTTCCAGTAAAAAGATATAAACGTCTTAATGCGCTAGACACCGGTTTCATTTGGCCTTTAAAACCGCAGAAGGTGGAATTATGCCTCAAAACTTGACGTAAGACAGCGCTCGGTGTAGCGTGTCCGCCCCGCTGTTTACTACATCCAATCGCTAAATCGGCTAAATAAAACCTTTGTCTAGTACATTAAATCGTTTTTATTTATTTGTTTTTTCTAATAATACAGCACTTAAATTTTCTTGTGTCGTTATTTAGTTAATAGATTAATAAATATTTTTATATAAAAATCTTCTACAACACCAAGAAGTTAGCGAAATTAGCATTTGTGTATTTTAAAACTAATTATTTATAAGCAATTGATTTTTTTACGCTAAATATTATATTTTTTGTTCCTATACTATTTCGTAGCACACAAATCAATTTTTATCGAAATCCAGTAATTATGCGCTGATATATTGTAATTTATAAAAAAATACTACACATCTTTCAATTATTCATAAATTTTTAAAAACTAAAATTTTAACTGTTTTCGGGTATTACTTTTAAGCTTTAAAGCTGCCAAAATATATTAATAGATTAGATATATAAATAGATTCAACCCTTGACCCGCCCGTAAATCAGTTCCTTATAAATTACCAGCAGTCGTTTTAAAATGTGCTTTAGAACTTGCACCCATCCTAACTTGGCTTTTTCGAATTTCTTATGACACAGGTATTTTTTTCGGAGATTTGGAAAGCTGCACGTGTTTAACCTATTTTCAAGAAGGGATGTAAATCTCTTTCATCTAGCTATAGACCAAATTTTCTTATCCCATTTCTTTTTAAAGTAATGGTAAAATTCAATATTATACAAATCCTTAAGTATTTAAAAAACACAAAATTTTGCATGACAGGCAGTATGGATTTCGCCACAAAAGATTCACAGCAGATCTGCTTTCCTTCGTATTACACTGCTGGAATGTCTCTTGAGTTGGTTTTCAGATCGTTGCTTTTGATATATCCAAAACTTTTTGAGTCTGGAATGCCGCACTTCTTAATGAACTTCCCTTCTATGGTCTTTCAACTAAACTATGTACTTAGCTCTCTAGTTATATACCGATGT